>SZWC01005553.1:88125-104992 GCA_023375785.1 Penium margaritaceum
ATACGCATCCTGATGGACGTGCAGGGTACGTCGCTTACGATCACGTTCCAACTCCATGCCAAGGAAGACCCGAGTCGGGCCAAGATCCTTCATCTTGTACATTGATTGGAGCAGAGCCTTGACCACCCTCACAGAGGCAGCATCAAGAGAGGCGATGAGAAGGTCATCCACGTAGACGAGGATGGCGACAAGTGGCTTGTAGGGGCCACTGAGGAACAAGGCAGGGTCCACAGGACTTCGTTTGTACCCACCCTTTTCAAGGGTAGCTGTGATCTCTTGGTTCCAATACCGAGGGGACTGTTTCAGATCGTAGAGAGTCTTGCGCAAGCGCCATATCCGGTTCATTCCATTTGAAAAACCGGGTGGTTGCACCATGTAGATCTCCTCATCCAACCTACCATGGAGGAAGGCATTGTTGACGTCCATCTACTCCAGCTCCCAGTTGTGCTGAGCGACTAGGCCCAAGAGGGCTCTGGGCGTGGTGTAGCGACCAACTGGGGCGAAAGTCTCGTCAAAGTCGACACCGGGGATCTTAGAGAATCCCTTTGCGGTGAGGCGCACTTTGTATCGTTCAACTGTGTTGTCAAGGTTGAGTTTGCAGCGGTACACCCACTTAGCTGCGACCGCCTTGCGACCAGGTGGGAGGTCCACGAGCTCATACACGTCGTGCTCAGTGAGTGCATCAAGCTCGGCCTTCATGGCGTTCTCCCACAACGGTGAGTCGGGGGCCGTGCGAGCTACCTGTACAGTCAGGGTCTCAGGCGGTAGTGGTGCGAGACCGGCGGCAACAAAGCACGATGCGACATACCCAGCCACAGAGGACGATAGAGCGGAATGGAACTCCTCCTCAAGAAGGGATTATCCAAGTCCCGTGCTGGGGTGGATGACAGACACCGCAGTGGACAGAGCGGAGGAGACGAGACCAAGGGCACGGAGACCAGGGTCACTACAGACCACTGGATGAGACTGGGAAGGAAGAGCCCGGAGGCGTCCTCCACGAGTGTAGGGTGATACCGGTGGGATGGACGGTGCACGCGAGGAGGAAGAAGGAGAGGAAGGCTGTGGCTGGACCGACGGAGGCGGAGAGGTCATGAGACCAGGAGCACGCGGCTCAGAGGACGGAGAGAAAATGAGCGGAGGAGAGACAAGGGGTGACGCAGAGGATGTGGGCGCGACCATGGCCGGAGACAGCTGAGGGGAATGCGCAGTCAGAGGAGGAGAGGACTCAGAAGGAGAAGAGGACTGAGAGGGGGATGACGGCAGGGCAGAAATCAACTCGGGAGAGGAGGGGATCGAGGGTGGTGAGAGACGCCCAGACGGGAGAACAGAAGACCTAGAAGGCAGAGGACCACCCCCACCCGGAGAGGGCGGAGAGAGAGAGAGAGCCACCAAAACGCGGAGAATCGCGCTCAAAGAGGTGTTCAAAGAAAAGGGCATCACGAGACTCAATGACACAGCACCGAGAGGGGTCCCAAAAGCTCCACGCTTTGGAGAAGGGAGAGATGCCCAGGAAGAGACAGAGGCGACCGCGAGGCGAGAGTTTACCGTCACGCTCGTCCGAGGGCACCCACAGAGAGGCAAGACACCTCCAGACACGGGCAAGACGGAGATCAGCACGGTGCCCAGTCCAGCGTTCAAAGGAAGTGACAGTTTGGGGAAGGGGGCCGTGGGGAACACGGTTCCAGACCCAGGTCATGTAGCACATGGCTTTGAAAGCAAAGAGGGGGGACTGCCCGGAAGCAGAGAGGAGAGATCGTACACCATCTACAAGGGTTCGGCTCCGACGCTCGGAGACCCCATTCTGTTGGGGTGTGTAAGGAGCAGAGGACTCAAGATGAACACCACGGGATTCAAGGAAGCGAGAGGTGGGACCAAAGAACTCACCACCACGATCACTGCGAAAGACGCGCAAGGGGCGACCACAAGCACGTTCAGCCTACGGAATGCAGGACTCAAGGACAGTTTTGACGTTGCTTTTATGGCAAAGGGCAAAAACCCAACAGTAGCGAGAGAAGTCATCAGTCAGGCACAGGACGTATCGGCCAAGGCCACCAAGGAAGTCGTGGGACAAGGGGCCCATGACATCAGCATGGACCAGGTCAAGGGGTTGCGACGTGGTGGACTCAGAGGTGGAAAAGGGAGAACGGTGCATTTTGCCGCTTGCACAGTCGAGACAGGTGGACGTGCAGGGGGGAGCGAACGTGGCAGGGTCAAGACCAAGAGCAGGCTTCATGTGCAGGAGACGTTGGATGGCTGCTGTGTGAATGTGACATAGGCGGCGATGCAGAAGATCATCGTTGTCAGGAGACAAGGAAGGGGTGACGTGCACAAGAGTAGAGACAGCGGAAGGCGAGGGCAGCATGAGCGGAACACGGAACAAGCGATCACACCGCACGCCACGGAGAACAACACGGCCAGACGAGCGCAAAGAGATAGAGGCAAGGCCACGGCTGGAGGAGAAGTCCATGCCCTGGTCGTCAAGGGTGGTCACAGAGAGTAGACTGACTTCCAGGTCAGGCACGTACAACACATCAGACAGGTAGACAGTGCCACCAGGGCCGACAAAACGAACAACGCCAACACCTTGCACAGGAAGTAGCTGGCTGGAGCCAGTGCGAACAGAGTGGACGGACTGAATGGGACCGANGTGGTCAGGAGACAAGGAAGGGGTGACGTGCACAAGAGCAGAGGCAGCGGAAGGCGAGGGCAGCATGAGCGGAACACGGAACAAGCGATCACACCGCACGCCACGGAGAACAACACGGCCAGACGAGCGCAAAGAGATAGAGGCAAGGCCACGGCTGGAGGAGAAGTCCATGCCCTGGTCGTCAAGGGTGGTCACACAGAGTAGACTGACTTCCAGGTCAGGCACGTACAACACATCAGACAGGTAGACAGTGCCACCAGGGCCGACAAAACGAACAACCCCAACACCTTGCACAGGAAGCAGCTGGCTGGAGCCAGTGCGAACAGAGCGGACGGACTGAATGGGACTGAGAGAAACAAAGGAGGAACGACAGGAGGTCATGTGATGGGTGGCGCCAAAGTCAATGATCCAGAGGCCAGGAGAGGCACGAGTGGAGGGGAGAACAAGACAAACAGCAACGGTGCCGCGAGCAGAAGGAGAGAACGAGGAACCAAGGCGTGTGGGAAGTGTGCGTGACTGCCATTCTTCAACCCAGCCACAGTCATCAGGCATGTCCCCTTGAACCCAACCAGAGGGGGCACCACGAAGGGTGGCCTCAGACTCACAAACAGACACACAACAATGGCCACTCACACTCTCACCTCCCTGAGAGCGAAGGTGAAGAAGTTCTGCCAGCCGACGCTCAAGAGTGCGTTCCTCCTCACGGCGATCAGAGGAGCACTCTGAGGAACGGTCGGAGGAGCGGTCAGAGAATTCCCCATCATCACGGGCCCAGTGGGGTACGTGGTAGTGAGAGGATGGGGGACCGTAGTACAGAGGGCCAGAAGGAGGAGGGATCCAGCCCCAAGGGCCGGGTGCTGATGGTGTCGGGTGAAGTGGGGCTGATGTGGTGGAGAGAGCTGAGGCAGTGGAGGACGATGAGGAGGAGGCGACAGTCACTGCAGCAGCTGCCGACGAGGCAGTGGCCCCTGTGCGTGCCCAGTGGGCCCGCATGGAGGAGGCCAGACGGGCATCGTCACGAGGGACAGGACACTTTGGTGCAGAGTGACCAGGGGCGCCATAGTTCCAACAGGTGACATCACCAGTGGGAGCGGAGTTTTTGTTGCTACGGCCGTCCCCACGACCTTTGCCCCCCCCGAACGCCACCACGATTGGATCCACCACCCCCACCGCGGAATGCACCCTCCGTGGAGTGCGCTGCTGCCTGCATTGAGGAAGAGGAGGAGGAGGCTGCGGCAGAAGAGGAAGAGGTTGTGACAGCAGCTAATGCAGCGCGATGCATGCGTTTGTTTTGTAGTGCATTCCACCAGTCGGTGAGACGTGAGGCGGTGAAGTCAAAGAGGGGTCCGATCCCAGGTGGAGAATCAGGAGGGACTGGCTCAGAGGCAAGACGCTCAAGTTCGGACTGAGAGACATGGAGATACAGATCTGATAGTTCGGGAATGAGACCGGCCATGATGGAGAGACAGGACGAGAGAGGGCCAGGAGCGGCCTTGCCAAGGTCACGCAACAGACGCAAGCTACGTGCCCAATACTCACCAGCTGTTTCATTAGAGCGCATCTGCAAGGTGTTGAATTGCACCGTGAGGGCGCTCTGAGCCGCGTGGCCAGTCACCGTTTTGTGACGGCGGATGAGTGTGTAAGCCCCGACGGGGTCAGCCGGTGTGTCGCGGGAGGGATCGGCATTGTACGTACCAATGTCGTCGAGGAGATTCTCTGGTCCTGCGTTGATGAGTGCTCGCACTACGCGATCAGCCTCTGAAGGCTGTGGCATAAACGACAACTTTGCAGGGGAGTAGTACTGCCAGAGTTGCTCACCCTGGGCCCACGCGCTGAAGCGTGTCTCCCAGGAGGTGAAAGTGAGCTTGGAGGTAAACTGAGGTGGTGGAGTTTCAAAGTCTTTCTGCCGAGCTGGGAGCAAAGGACAAGCAAAGGCTGTTGCGGAGAGAGAGGGAGAGGAAGAGTTGGCAACAGCCCCACCAGAGGGAGCAGATGAGTCTGTAGAGCCAAACTCTGTGGCAGGGAGCGCTGCAGCGAAATTGGGAATGGCACGGAGTCGCTCAAGAACTAGGGTGGCAATGGCAGCAGCAAACTCATCCCTTGATTCCTGCCCCCGCTGGAGCTCATCCTCTACTCTATGGTGCTCTGCCTGCGCCTCACTAAGAGCGGCCTGAAGGGCCTCTATAGTCTCCTCTGGTGCAGGCATGATGGAAGCGATAGAACCAAGTCTGGAAGCAGAGTAAGTGAGAAGAGTTAAGAGTGCAAGGAGAGCAGGGGGTAAAGGGGTATGCACTGCTCATCGCAGTAGTGACGTGGGAGAAGAGTGAAGAGTGGCGGCACCACAGCGGCAGCCGAGGAGAACAGAACAGCTACCCACCCTGCAACCGCCACGGTGAGACAGAGAAAACCTGTCGCAGTGGCGCCAGCAACTGCAGCGGTGGCCGATGCTACAAGAACATCGGTGGTGATGGATGATGTAGCATCACGAGGCAAACCAGTAGGTGTCAGCACTGCCGTTGCGGTAGATGCTCTGATGGAGCCGACCGAGCTGGAGGTGGCGTCTGCTTCTGTGGAGGCTGCGCTGGCAATGGACGCCGCTGCTGATGTGATCTGTGTGGCAATGTTGGCAGCTGCAGCTGCCAGTAGGGTGAGAGAGGCGGCTGTCTGTGCGTATGCCTCAGCTGCTCGGCCAACGGTTGTCTGTGCGGGTGCACGGCAGGCTCTAGCTGTTGCTGCAAAGGTGGCAGCAGCACCAGCCGCAGCGTAAAGGATAGCACCAGCCAAGCCTATTGAGTCAGTGTGCACGGGGAGAACGGGAATGACGCCGGGAACCTCAGGTGCGGTAGATGCCTCAGCGGATACTGTTGCGGTATGCCGAGGGGCAGGCAAGGGTGTAGCAGCAGCATTAGCAGCCTGGGGATTGCTGGACGTTTGCATTCTTGGTGAGTGTGTCGGTGACGGTGGTAGGTTGTCTGGAGTGTAGACTTGGTGATCAATCTCCCCCCTTTCACGTTCACGCTCTGCGTCAAGGTCGTCCTACCAGTACTCGTGGTCGAGCATGCGCACACACAAAGGAATGTTGTCGTCGTCCGCCAACGTGAGGGGCCTGAGAGGGCTGCCGCCGCAGCTGATGTGACACCAGCAAGCACACTGCTCTGGCTGCAGAAGAATCTATGGCGCGTGGGTGGAGGTGGTGCAGTGGAGATGCACCGTGCCCGCCACGAGAACGCGGCAGGTGATTGCAGCAGCTACAATCAGAACTCAGCCCTTTGCCAAAAGGGCAAGCCAAGAGCGGCAGAGAGAGTGCTGCTGAGAGAGAGCAGCTGAGGTAGCGCGGTTGAGCGAAAGCAGCAGAGAGAGAGCTGTAGCAGCCACGATTAGAACTCAGCCACTTGTCAACACAGCAGGCCAAGAGCGGCGGAGAGAGTGCTGCTGAGGGAAAGCAGCTGAGGAAACGCGGCTGAGAGAGAGCGGTTAAGAGACCCACCAGATGGCGGAGTTAGGGGCCCACCAGACGGTGTNCGCCACGAGAACGCGGCAGGTGATTGCAGCAGCTACAATCAGAACTCAGCCCTTTGCCAAAAGGGCAAGCCAAGAGCGGCAGAGAGAGTGCTGCTGAGAGAGAGTAGATGAGGTAGCACGGCTGAGCGAAGGCAGCACAGAGAGAGCTGTAGCAGCCACGATTAGAACTCAGCCACTTGTCAACTCAGCAGGCCAAGAGCGGCGGAGAGAGTGCTCCTGAGGGAAAGCAGCTGAGGAAACGCGGCTGAGAGAGAGCGGTTAAGAGACCCACCAGATGGCGGAGTTAGGGGCCCACCAGACGGTGTTGAGCAACCGGAGGTGGAGACCCGTCTGACATAGAGCAGCCGTGGAATGGCCGACAGCGACCTGGGTGCTCCAGAGAGCTAGGAGAAGGGGGGCCCGCGAGACGGCGATGAAAGATGTGGCGAGCGGGCAAGCTGCTACGCACGAGGCCGAGACTAGCGGTGGCGGTGAAGCTCAGCGCCAGGGCGAGGTGCACCAACGACCCGCTGCTGCGAAGGGGTCCGCCATGCGTGGCTTGGCCGAGACATGCTTGGGTGCCGAAGCTAGTGACCAGGATCGCGAGAGAGGTGGGTGAGGTGCCACACCTGCTCTGATACCAGTAGTTACTAGGAACCTTCCTAGGTCACACGTGTGAGAGCAAGCAGGGACGTGCAATAGACATGCGCTGCCATGGATGCGGAATGCTTGCATTGTTTAGCTCGGTACAACCAAGACATGAAGTGAGAGGGGAGCGAGAGTCACTTAGCAACCGTTGAGAGTGCACTCGCCACGGGCATCACGCCCAGGCGAGCACACACCGCCACCCGGGGGTCGAGCCCGACCGCTCGGCATAAAACCGAAGCGGCGGCTACTCACCAGTGCACGGGTGAACCCGGCAAGGTGGCCCCCTAAGGATCAGCACTCGGGAAATGCAGCTCCCCCAGAAAACACTCAAAGGCAAGCAACATGATGCAGGGCACGGCAGTTAAGATGTACGGGCCCTGGCATCTACCGCATCACAGAGTCATAAGAGGCATAGTAAGTCAGACAATGGCCACATGAGTCTCAAGTAGAGCCCCGGGGTAAAGCTGTAGCAGCTGCAGAAGGATGCCAACGACTTCTGCCAGAGCTGTCACGTCAGTTTCTTCCCCAGGTAGGGCCATGTCATTCAGTCTGTACAAGTGAATGCACAGTGTGTGAGGAGCAAGAGGACACAGAGTTGTGAGTGGCAAACGAACTTCAACACACTGCCTGGGTTCGTGCAGCCATAACCTCTTGTAGCTATTTTTCTAGCTGATTTTGACCGCACGACTGCGTTTGCAGTGGCGGTATTGTGGTATGGTCCAGTTTTCAGGCAAAACGGACGATGCCCGGGATTTGGGCTGTCGGGCGTCTGGCAGGGCTCACCGAGAAAACCCTGCCTGCTAGAAAATAGGTCTAGCACTATTTTCTGATTGGCTGGTTAGCTGAGTAACAAGTTCTACACTAATTTGGGGGATCTAGAACTTGGAGAGGTCTCCCATTGTTGCTCATTCTTCATTGCTAATCAGTTACTTTCAGTTTTCAGTTGCTTTCTGGCGCCAACACTGGCGCTCGCAGACCCAGAGCTTCCAGACTTAGTCTCTAGAGCAGCAGATTGAGGGGGCAGCAGACTTAAGCAACGAGCGTGGAAGCCCGCACGCTGCATCGACAACGCATACTGCCCCAACCTGCTGCCTAGGTTTCTAGCTGTAAGTGCTGAACACATGCATGCTCTATGTTGTGGGCTCCCGCATGCATGTTAATGGACGAGACTGCCACGTGATCATAGGGGAGTGTTGTTATTCGTCTGCTTGCAGTCTTGGTGATGGCAATGAGGTGACCCTTTTGTCTNCCCTAAGGACATTTCAAGCAGACACCCGATGAGTGCATGACATGGAGTGGTACTCGTGTCACGTCTAATCACTACCAACGTCTCCAACACATTTGTCAGAACTTGTCTGAGATCTGTGCTTACCCATGCGCCTGTGGTTGTGGTTCCGAAAAGCCTCCCCAGTGCTTTGCTACTGTGACCAGTCAGTCCTTTGCATGTACTACTGGCATTGACATGTTTCACGCACTGCACATGTGACCATCATGAAAGATGTTTTGATGTTGTATGCTACCAACCAAATGGAGTTCAGTGGCCAAATACTGGCAGGTGTTCCTATCCTGCGTCAGACGAGGTGACACTTTCAGAACTGGAGGTGTTTCTCAACTGTCACCAATTTTGTAAAGCATAAGAGTGAAATTGCGCCACCAAGTCCTATTAGGTAAGGCCCACTGGTGCAGGATTTCAGACACCTTCCCTGCTGTAGGTGGGTCAGTCGCACACACTAATGCCAGGGACTCTTGTTCCTGGGCATCAGAAAGATGCCAGAGAAAGACTTGCTACACTTAATTACACACCATGTTCTTCCTACTTGAAAGCCATTGTAGAAACAATGGTACAGCTTTGCCAAAAGCAGGTGACATGATAATTTCTTCAACTTCTTCACAACAAGCAAGTGCCACCTTCCCTTCTATACTAAAAACCGACCTCTGTCTCGGTGCGCTGGTAGTCAACACGAGGACAGGACCACAGCTCTCCTCACCACCTTTCAATGGTGAAGAAGTCGTCATCGTCCATTAGCCTCACCTCTTGCGCTCCCGCAAAATGCTCAAGCCCGAGATTGTGCACAATGTCAACAAACTCACGGCGCTTCGCCAAACCCATCGGCGTGTAGGGCAGGCGGAAGACAGGCCGCACGAGGCCAAGCATGGCCAGTGCAGTGTTGAGGCCGATGGGGTTGGGCTCGGCAAACAGCCATGCCACAAGCGGAGCCAGCTTCTTGTTGAGTTCGGGATTGGGTCCGTCTGTCAGCAGCTGCCGCGTCAACTCTGCCATTCAGCAAGCAAGGATGGATTTCGATCTTTTGCTGTCAGAAATCTCATTACGAAAGCCCATAGGAAACAGGTTTCTTCAGTGTCCATGCCTACACAGGACCAATCATTGATTTTTTCTCACTTCTCATTCAAACAAGGGAAATTGTCCTTGGAAGCAGGAAGAAAGAAGACTAAAACAAGCTAGCTCGCTGGGCACAGAGAAGCGAGAACACGTCCCCTCATGCCAAAGTCAGCGTGTGAAAACAAGCAGACATGCTTACTTCAGCACCAAGTTTCCTATTACTTCAGCACAAGGGAAAACATTTGGGGAAGAGAAGCAGCGTTTGAAGTGAGCGAAAGACGGCAAGGCAGATGAGTAGAATGATATTTTTGGGAGGGGAAGGAGGAGGAAAAACAAACGCAGAGATATGGATGAGAGGGAAGGGTGACTGCAGAAATTTGCAAGACAAGTGTTTTTCAAGAGAAGTGGATTTGAAGAGCAAGGATCACAAAGGATGCCCAGGAAATGGAAGTGTGGGGAGGCTACAAAAAGGTGGGATTGAACAAGACGGATATAAATGCTCTTGTTTTTAGGGTGAGGGGGAAGGGGGGGGGGAGGTAAGTCGTACTGGGCACAAGGTTGCTCATAACAGAGATGACTCCCTGCGCGCCATCTTGCCATTTGGAGTCGTGGCATTGGTCGTCGTTCCCACTCCAAATCGTGATGCCCTGCTTCGTGTACAGCTCTACCCTCTCGCGCCCCGCACACTCCTTCACTCCGGCCAGGTTGGGGCACGTGGCTGCGAGGTCCTCAATCACAAACGGTGGGATGTCCTGGCCTGTTCTGCCTGGCACGTTGTAGATGATACTGGGGCCCATGGGTAGCACGCTCCTGCAATGTGCATAAGGTGGGTGGATTTTGCAGTGCACACATGTGATTGTGAGCATGCACCCTTCTGCCCCCTCCACATGAAAATGGCCTCAACAAAAGCCAGAGTGAAAGAGAGCGTAAGGAGCAAGTTTCCTGGTGCTGCTGCACCGTACAGTCAGTCGACAGTCGATCCTGGCCATGTACCCAGTGCAACAGCAAAAGTGAACCTAACTGCGATGTGATCTCTCTTCGGCTGCAATGCAGACCACCACCACTCACAGGTTCCTCACGAGAGCTAGCACATCACACACACACACACACACACACACACACACACACACACACACCACCAGGCACCCAGACCTCGACTGCATAGATGACCGTATGTCACCTAAACAGAACAACGCATGTCTCAAACGGCCGGTTGCAGCGATAGTCTGGGCAGTTTGGGTTCCCTTAGGTTCTCAATGGTTCTGGGTCCCCACAGTGCTCAGTTCTGACCGCAATGCACAGAACAGTCCTCCCCAACCATTGTGCCGCCGGCCACTAACAAGCCTGCGTGAACCACACCAATGGTTCCGAAGCATAGATGCTCCTGAGAAAGTAGACGCAGACGAGAATGCTGCTGCATTTGGCAGCGTTTGACGCGTGGCAGGGGTGACCTCAGAAATTCTTCCCGCTTGACTGAGCATGTATTCTGAAGTAGTGGCGTGTGCTTTCAGCACTTGAGGCATGTAGGCGAGGGAGCTGAACAATCTCTGAGGGTATTTCGCTGCTGACTGAGAGTGTCACTGCCACTGCTGATGTCGGTGATGGTCTGTCACCTTCAAGCTAATGCTGAAAGGCTTAAAACACTTCCAATGGTCCTAACATCAACCATTATTAGCTACAGGTCCTAGAAGCATTAGCTTTTGGGGTAAGAGTAGGTTCAGAGAACCTGAGCCTATGCCAATCCCGTTGGCTTAGCTTCAGCCGAGCCACAACAGAAGAAGCAGCAGAACCGAATTGACAGATTTGAACACAGCAGGTTCAAATCAGTTCAGCCTGCTCCCCATTCAGGTCAGGTTCAGTTTGAACCTAATGCATTAGGTTCGGTTCGAAGACAGAATGTAATGCAATAGCTTCAACAGGTTCAAAACAATTCAACACCCCTGTCCTCTGCCTGAGCTAGATTGTCGTGCCTTTGAAAAATCAAGTACTACAAAAACTCTACATCTCCATCTTGGCCCACTTCAGGTGAGGTGCTGGAGAATCTTATTGGTTAGCGTGTGCACAACAAAACTTGGAATGCAGGGACGAGTGCACCTCAAGTAAGATTGGGACAGCAGACCCAAGCCTCGACTCGACATGGTTTCAAAACTCAGGCGGCAATGTTGTATTGACCAACTGCGCACTTTGTTGTGCTGCGGGCGCTTGAGCAATAATTGCAACGAGTTGTGCGAACGTTGACTGCCCTTAGTTTTGCTTCAAAACCACTTTCGAAGTGGAGGCCTTCAGTACACGTCAGAAAATCATCACACTTTTGCAGGAAAGATGGTGCAGTCCTTCCCCTTCCCATTGGACAACACAACATTGACGAGCACAACAGGGGAAAAACCCTGACAAATCAGACGCCAGATTCTGCGCAGGCCATCATTCTACTGAGAAATTCAGCTGACCTACTTGGAGTAGGTGGTGACATTTCTCTTTCAGAAGCCCGATTCTCCATTGCTGGGTTTAGGGTACAGTAGCACAAAGAAAAGTACAAACAACGTGCCGCCGGCAAACAACAAGTTGTCCACTCAATTCATAGCGCGAGAATTCATTTGGGGGGGAGGCACCAATGAGATTTCCTCAAGCAGATTGCCAGAGTTCGGCAATCTGGTACTTGAGGTAGGACTCGTACAATCTTCCGCCACACATTCCACTAATGAAAAAAAAAACAAAGCGTCAAAACAAAAGTTGTTGCCTCATGCTCTGAAGTTTTTCCATAGCTCCGTCGCAACTCACTTAAAGTGTGCCGCAAGGCCGTCGGTGGACGTTTTGCCGTAGTAGGGGTTGATGTGCAGCGCGCCATGCATGCCCACGGCAAACCCCTGCTCCGTGGCGTGAATTGCCTCGCGCGTGCTGTTGCTGCCAGTGTTGCCGATCACCTTGATGCGGTCGCCGAAGCAGTTGACGGTGTGCGCGATGAGCATGATGTGCTCGTCCCAGCTCATGAGGTGGCCCTCACCCGTCGTGCCGCCCACAATAACGCCCTCCGCGCCATTGTCGATCTGCAGGTGCACGAGGCGGTCGTACGCCTCGAGGTCGAAGCGGCCGTCAGGGAGGTACGGCGTCTTGATGGCCGTGATCACCGTCAGCCCACGAATGGCGCTCACTGGACAGCTGCAGCGACGTGGCAGTGTACAGACGCGCATGAGCTTATGAAATTGAAATGCATTGTTGGCGAGTTTGGAGTTGAAGAGAGGGGTCACATTATCTTTGTCTCACTCCTGCTGAGCTGGCTCTCCAACACCAGGAAACACAGAAGCTGTAAAAAAAACAAGTTCTTCTTGCCTTCTCTTCCGAGAGCTAAACCCCACAGGTTCCATCCGAGAAAAAGGCACTCCTTAAAGCCCACGTTCCTGCGTCCAGACTTCAGCAGGAGTGCGAATGGCAAAANTCACCCGTCGTGCCGCCCACAATAACGCCCTCCGCGCCATTGTCGATCTGCAGGTGCACGAGGCGGTCGTACGCCTCGAGGTCGAAGCGGCCGTCAGGGAGGTACGGCGTCTTGATGGCCGTGATCACCGTCAGCCCACGAATGGCGCTCACTGGACAGCTGCAGCGACGTGGCAGTGTCCAGACGCGCATGAGCTTATGAAATTGAAATGCATTGTTGGCGAGTTTGGAGTTGAAGAGAGGGGTTACATTATCTTTGTCTCACTCCTGCTGAGCTGGCTCTTCAACACCAGGAAACACAGAAGCTGTAAAAAAAACAAGTTCTTCTTGCCTTCTCTTCCAAGAGCTAAACCCCACAGGTTCCATCCGAGAAAAAGGCACTCCTTAAAGCCCACGTTCCTGAGTCCAGACTTCAGCAGGAGTGCGAATGGCAAAAGGGCGTGCGGTGCAACGAAAAGCGAAAGCTGATCATCCTGCGCTGACGGGACAAGCACGGGTGTAAAGCACGCGACGCATTGAAATAAATTGAACTGTTCTTCTCCTTGCATTGACTGGCATTGCGCTGCAACTCTGCTACAATGCAACGCGTTACGCACGACACAACACAGGGCACGCGCACAGCAACGCACATGTTCTTCTCCTCGTTGCTCTTCATTGGCAGCACGGCTTCTTGCACGTGGGCTGCTCGCGCTGAACCAGGCCGTGATCGGCATCTTCGCAGCTTGGCCGGCAAACCGTGCTGCATCCCCGCGGAAGGCCTGGCCTGCCTCGCAGCAGCCGCCAGTGTCGTGGAAGCGTCATTGGCGCGGCCTACGGCCGCCCTTGAAGTCAGCACGTCGAGAGAGTGAGCCACTGCCAGGTCCATGGATGGGCGGGTCGTGGTTTAGCTACGCAAGTCTGGCGATAGACAAACTTTTCAAGGCAAGGATTTGGTGTTCCCTCGCAGAAAAATCGGTCGCCTTCAACTCGGATTGACGAAATGCAGGAGGTGAGCGCGGAAGCTACCACGACAGGACGTCTTTCTTGCTGCTCCGAGATTTGGAGTGTACGCTTTCTGTCGTCCAAGGCCCGATGCTTTCAGGTCCCTCGAGTGCGTAGAGACCTTCAGTTTCTCCCGTGGGAGGCCTTGGAGAAACACAGCTCGATCGTGATTCGCTGTGTCGCACGCCGGCTGGCACTTCCAGCTCATGCTCTTGCAGCATGCGCCTTGCAGCTAAGGGACTTGTTGGATGAACGGGTGCATCTGTGGTGCCGCGATTGTCCTCCAGCTGTGAGGGCTTCAACGTGCAGCATCCGTATCCGAATGTTGCGATGGAGCTTATCCGATGTTGGGCATCAATAAATGGGCAGGAAAAGTGGTCATGAAAGAATAACATTAGGTAACACAGGTGGATGAGAGAAATTCGACCCTTTTCATTCTGAGTTGTAAAGTGCCCCGCAGAGTAGCTGATCAATTCAATTTTGGGTCACAACTCGGTGCGAATAGGGCCGACGAAGCCACGCACTGCTGTTTCCAGCGAAGACCTCGACACGCGTGAATATCACCTAATAACAATACTGGAGGACGTGAGCGAGCCTTTTTTACACCTTTTCGATGCCCTGAAACAGGTCGCATAACTACCTAAGTACGAACTCAACCAAGGGAGTCATGGTTCTTCACGGATGGTCCACTATGGGCGGCAGCACTCAAGCTGTGTAAAGACTATTTTTCACAAAAATTTCTCACCTGGTCATCATCCATGTGTACACAATGATCATTACTATTACATGACATTGATTTCGTTTTTCCCGAGGAAGGCAGAGCTGCCTTCCAAAGGTAAAATAATGATAAATTCATAGATAGATTTTATATTAATCAAAACATTAAATCCAAAATGAAACGTTAATATAATCAGTCGTCAAGGGTTTTGTAACGGTAATTCAGAACCATGTTCATTTAAAAGGAAGGAGTTTAACTTGACGCACAAGAATGTGTTAGAAAGATCTCAAAATGAGAGCTGATGATGAGAACCAGATCACGCGTGAAGATTGTCATTAGTGAATGAGTTGTCCCATGTGATGGCCATGCACATGTGTTGTAACACTACCTCTACCCACACTTTGTATCCTTCACATAGGCATTTTCTGATTGCCCTTTTCAATGTTTTGAGAACTATCTCGAAGAGTCCAACAAACAATAGGTTCAATAGGAATTAGCAGGCAACAAAGCACCCGTGGCAAAGAACATGTTTGCATCAAGTGCTTGGCTTTCTACCTATGAAACACATCCGATACCATGTGCAAAGCAACATATAGTCTTCCGAACAACATATCGTCTTCCGAGCGACATGAGTCTGTGAATGCATGGAAAAAATGGGCATGGAAACATGATTGATCATCTGAAAACCAACCTACTGCTGGGTGCATGACAGGTCGAGTAGATGCTTGCAAGGACAACCTTCCAGCCCTTACCATATGAAGAGGATCACATCGGATGTTCAATGAACAATGATCACTTCGGTAGACGTCGACATGCACACCAGCTCATACATACACATTTACAGCTGTCGGGGAATGAAGCACCTCCTGAAGCAATGCCGAGCTGTGTGCCGAATGCACTGTATTGCATGGGCTTCAAAGAAGCCCATAAAAGCTAGTGCAGCTGCATATTAATCCTCTTCTTTACGCCGGTCCACTCTTCTTGAAAGGGGTCACTTCATGATCAAGCACCGCGAGTGCATATTGCACCTGCATTGCATGGAACAACATTGCATCATTATGTGAAACATTTGGAAGTTTAGCACTGAGAAGTTGACAAGACCAGTGATGCATCACCCCAACCCGATGACATCCTAAACGCAATGCGACAAACTTGAGCCTCATCCAATTACATATACCAGCTCAAATTTGTCGCATTGCATCTCCAATTACATTTCCCAGGAGCTTTCTGAGCCAAAAACCTCTTAAATTTCCCACACACACACCAACAAAAAAAAACTACGTAGGGCTGTCGCATACAAGGCAAAGCACAACCCACCTGCCCAGTCTCGCGGCGCAGGAAGTCAGCCACAGCTGCTCGGAAGTCGGTGTCCACGATGTAATGCGCGCTGAACGTGGGCGTGGGGAGGTAGCCACGCTGAATCTTGTGCTCACCCTGCGCTCCCGCCTCCACCCTGCTCAGACCCATCTCTATCGCGCCCTCGATGGCCTGCGGCACACACATGTCCGTGCATCGGGCCTGATCATGCTTCCTGCTGAACAGCTGACTTGACGTGCACGATTGTTTCTTTCTGGTGGTGGAGAGGGAAAGAGAAAGGAGACGAGGACGTGGAAGAGGAGAGGGAGGAAAGAGGAACGAAGACGCAATCGAATGGCGATGGGACCGCACATTTCGTCAGAGGCAATACGGACCTGGTAGTAGCAAGCCTCAAAGTGCAGGTAGGGGAAGTCCTTGCCAGGCAGGCAGCCCCAGTTGCGGCCGTAAAGGGCGTCTCCTCCAACCAGGTTAAGAGCACCACCCACCATTCGGCCACCCTCCTCCTCCGCCACCACCAGCAGCACAGCATCGCCCATGCTCTTGCCTAGTTGGTGGAAGAAGTCACGCGTCAGATACGCCTGCCCCCACCTGCAGCGGCACCATGGGTGAGCAGAGTCTACCTTGAAAAAGTCTGTCCTTTTTGAGGACCGGGGCCGAATAACCATGGTCCGATTCCGCCTGTTTCAGATATCTTTCCGGGGGGTGACAGATGTACTGTTGGCTTGCCTTGTTTGCTGGCCACCTGACTTACTCCATGGCTCAGTGTTTCGGATTGACCTGCCTTCACTATCATGATAACACACCACCAAGAAGTCTGTGTAATGAATGAGATGTCGAGTACGTCTTACAGACTTGCCTTGCCTTACAGACTTGCCTTGTCTACTCCCCCCCTCCACCCCCCGCCTGCTGTGGGGGTAGTATAGAACAATCACTTAGCCCATCCCTGGGCGATACTAGACGGGCTGTAAAACACAGCCCTGTTTTCTATCAAGGTAGAGCAGAAAGCATGAGGGGGGGGGGGACAAAGGGAGCATGTGCTGTCATTGTTGTTCTGCAATGTGCAATGAGAACGACAGTAAGCTTTCCTCAACAGCTCCCTCAAGCATACAAACTCCCTCAAGACAGAAAAGAAAAACAGAATCATAGGAGTCCAGGATGAGGCCTTGTACTCTCCCCGTCCCACAATTCAGAGAAGGGAAATGAACAAGAAAAGGAAAGGAAGAACAAAAAGAAGAGAACAGAAGAGGAGGAGGGGGCAGAGGAGGAGGAGGAGGAGGAGGAG
>SZWC01005553.1:124795-153820 GCA_023375785.1 Penium margaritaceum
GGGACTTCGTGTGCACTATGCACTATGCACCATGCACCATGCACCATGAACCATGCACATGGCCCTCACACTCCGGCAGAACGACTTACAGGGCGGCACATCCTCAGTCTTGTAGAGGCTCTTGTGGATGTCCATGGCGTAGTCCACCATGTTGGTCTTGCCCAGCAGCTCAATCTTCGCCTTCAATATCTGATCCTCTGAACAACAGCGCGCACCAGCACCAACACCAACACCAACACCAACACCAACACCAGCACACCACCACGTTGGACCACGTCACGATGCACGGCTGTGGCAAACGCGACAACGTATGGTGCAACGCAACTTGGTTTGTTTCCTGAGCGAGGGTGCGAGGCAACAAACCGAGCACAACTCCAACTGGCAGATACTCTGACAGACAGGCAGAGTGCACGCGAGATTGTCAACGCAGTGACACCCCAAGGATTACAGAGAAAGAAGCCGTCGGAGAGAGAAATGTCCGTGCCCTTTCTGCTCTTCCAGCGCCTCGAAACCAGCCACCTGCACTTGCACGATTCAGCGCTCCCCTGCGCAGCACTCCTAGCTCCTACCCACAACTCAGAGAGGCGCGGGTGCGCCACAACGCTGTTGTACAGCATCCTATGCCTCCGCATACACCCCCCCCGCATGTCCTTTCTCCACCGACCCTGCTGCAGCATAGGGCGGCGGCAGCGATCCTAGCGACAACTGCACTTGCTGCTGCTACTGCTGCTGCTGCTGCTGCTGCTGCTGCTGCTGCTGCTGCTGCTGCTGCTGCTACACACCTTCCTATTGCCGCAGCGGAGCAACTCACCAGGGTAAATCTTTCTGTCCTGCAGAAACTCGAGGAGCGGGAAGACGAGATGACGGTCCAAAAACGGCGAAATCCGCGACGTGAGGTCTGTGGCTGCCATGTTGTCTAGGCGTGGTAGGCCGGGAATTTGGAGCAAACCGTAACCCGGCTGGGTCGTGCCGATGTGACGAGGTGAAAAAGGTGCGGCGAAAGGTTAGTGCTCCAGGGACGCGGGATTGTGCCGAGGGTGGAATTGCTCCTGCAGCAGAGGACAGGAGTCAGGCAGCTGGAAGTTCCGGGATGCTTCGCAACCAGCAGTTTGCCGAGAGGGATGCTGTGCAGGAGCGAGAGCCGTGGTGACTGTCGTCGGTGCAGGGCTGCGGAACTGCGCTCCGTGGGCTGCCACCCCTCCTCTCCCTGCACTCAGATGGCGCGGGGGGGAGAAAACGGCTCTCCACTGGACATGAGCTGACCCAGAATTTTCCCAACTATGAAAGGGGGGTTTAAGGGAGATTGGCTGACCATGAGCAGTCCCGTTCCTCTGTCCTCAACCTCTCTTTAGCCTCTGAGCGCAAAGTTGATGCACAATAAAATCCGAGAAACATATATTTTTCATTATCATAAATTCCCCTTAATATCATAATTCTTTTTTTCTTATCTATTTGTTTTCTAATCCCTTAAATATAGTAGTTTTTCTCTCTAAAGGTACCCTCGTCTTTGATCATCGTTTAAGAAAATCCAATGATCTCATAATTTAAATTTATTTCATGTATGGTAACATAGCGCACTTCCCACGCACACTAGCCCCACGCACTGAAGTCCCTTCTAAGAAGAAAAACGTTTTCACTTTGAAAAGTATGAAATCAAGAAGTTCTTCGGAAAAATTCCCTTGCACTGAAAATTTGAGCGTCAGCCTTCCCAATTACTACTTTCCTCATGAAATGTACCGATTACCCACTAGTCCAAACAACTGACCACCTTGTCCACAAAACGTGAATATCGACTAACCATGACCGCGATGCCCGCTTCTGAAAAGTCATGACTAGAATTCCCGTATTATATGCATGTTCTTGGAACAGTGGGTATTTCAGCTATTGCGTCTAAGGATTCTATGGATTCACCACGGCTTTTGTTTTCTTATTCTTTACATGGGATGCGACGGCAAATACAACAGCACAAGTGTAATGTTTTATTTTTTTGCCAAACATTTAAACAACATGGTCACCTTTCGTAGCTAGTAAAAGCTGGGGTGCTTATTTGGGAGTTCCCGTCCGATATCTTCTCCACAATGTGCCTACTACGCATCGTTGAGCTCATTCGTACATTCAGCTGCTTGGGTTCGCCTGCCGACATTCACAGCCGTGCTCGAGTATGGTCGAGTGGTGGTCCACTAACTATTCAGTACACTATGCAAAAAACAACAATATTGCACGTTGCAAACCGCACACGACATTGCACGTCAGAACGAAAGAAGCGAGGCCGACAAAGTGAGCCCCTTTTCTTGAAGTGTCGACAGCTAGCTCTAAGCAAGGTCTTCTCTCTACGTCCTAATTTCGCTATACCCACTGTTTGGACCTCCGGATTTTCTCTTGGCCATTTATCACACAAAATGGACAGGATTCTCATTTTACACAAAAGATTCGTCCCATACCCACTTTTCTCACAACACCTTACATCATGCATGTTGCACCCACCATTGGAACCAAATTCATGCTACACCAGATTTAGATCAATTGCTTTGCAGACAGTGGGTATCAAGAGTATGATTCTTTGTGTTTCATTGGTTTCACTTGATGTTTTATTTCATCCTATGTTCATTGTTCCTTTATGTGAAGACATTTCTATCATTTCTCGTTTTACTCACGAGTAGTTGTGTTTTTGGTGCACAAAACAGTAGGGGTGTCATTTTTTTCCACTTTAAAATCTTTTTTTCCGTCGTTGGACATTGGCCACTGGTCTTTTGTGTACATCACAGTCACGCGACTCTAGATGTCCAAAGTCGCGTTGTGTGCTTGTTCGCAGCGCAAACAAGCCAAAGGGCCCTTGAATGGGAATATCAGCCCTGGACCTACCGACCCGTTCGAGGACTATTTCGCTTGTTTGCTACATGAACAAGCGAAACAATTATGTTCACTTTAACCAGTTCACTTCAGTTTGCTACAATGTTAGAAACAAAAGATCAAGGTTAGATGAGTAGTTTATATTGAGAAACCTCTCCCACATACAAAACGTGAAGTCGACGCTGACTCAACATCTACATTTGCATCATAAACATAGACGTCGATAACAATGTTTTCGGGCATATTTCTCATGTCGATATCGTCGACATGAGAAGAGCGCCAAAAGAGAAAGGCGAGCTATCGATCGCACCTTGTCTGGTCGACAGCGCGATAGTCCTCGTCGGCATTTGCCGGCGAGGACTAGTCGTAGAGAGAGAATCAATGTGGTTTGCTGCTGCCAGCCAGCTCGCTGGAGTCCCAACGTCGCCGGTTGGTACCGGCATTGAGCCCTCATGTCGGTATCGCAGCTATCGAGGGTATCACCGTCGGTATTGAGCGGTTGTCCAGCTCGATTCTTTTCATGAGCAAAAGTATTAGCATACATGACCTTACTTGTGTCTCAGTGAGTGACTGTGGTTTTCTTTTAATTTTGTCGGGCGTACTTCAGTGGAGTGCCATAGTGGGCATGCGGAGAATGATGTTGTTCTCCATACGATTTGTAGCAAGATGGACAACCGTAGTATTATTTTTAGGGTGAAATAGCTCAGATACCCATAAAACGCAAAGTGAGACTCTCATTTGCCCGTTGTTTGGAAGAAAAGTAACAATCCGTTCATTGTTCGAAAGAAAAGCAACCATCCGCCCATCGCTCTCAAGGAAAGCAACCATCCACCCATGTAACTTTCACTTATCAAGGACTATAGGTACGTGCGTTACATGTGTGGCAGCGTGGGCACCCTCTTGATTTTTTGTCGGGCGAACTCGCTTTTCGTGTTTCGTTTCCGTAGTCCGTAAAGCAAGACGTTGCATGGCCATGAATGCGACTGTTAATGTGTACAAATTTGTACAAAAACAATTGGTTCAACGCACCTGTCCCTCACAAATGAATGTGGTATGTACTGTTCGATATGAATATAGCTCTTACGGTGGCTTTTGTGATGCTTCTCGCATACCATGCTCACGTTCTCTAGGGTCGTAAAGAATACGACGATAGAAACATGATCTTATGCGCTGATTCCAGCCTGGCTCCCGAACGTGCATGTGCGTAAACCGAGGAGCTCCAGTGAGGTCCTTCCTTTGTTGCAGGTGTGTAGTGAAAGCGGATTCGCTGCATAACCCTTCAATGGACGTTGTAATGGTCTAGTGTTTGCGTAGGAGAAAGTCAGATTCCTCGTGTGCATGGACGGTGGGTAGTGACCGCCCCCCCCTCCCCCCCCCGTTTTACTTCACTTTTGGAGTCTGCGGTGTAGACGTGCGACGATGCCGGGGATTGGAGTCTTCGAGTCGGAGTGTCAACATGGCGGTCTCTACTAATCAAGCAAGGTGAGTCAAAGCACAGGGTATGTGGGACATATATTGTGTTGAGAAAATGCCGAGGTACCCATACTTGATGCAATGGTGCCCCAAACCCGGGCCAGTGCCCAAAGGGCAAGGGCTCTTACCTCCCCCTGACTGGTGCGTAGAGATTCCACAAGGCCGCCCACTCGACCACCCCTCTCATGTGCCGTGGCACTGCATCCTACAACTGCTGCGCTCTCACATCCGCTAGGCGCACTAACACTACGATGGGAAATCTTCGCCGACCAAGGTTTTGGAAGTGGTTTCTCACTACCGCGTGCCATGGGCGCTACCTCCCCGTCATGTGGCCTCGCCGACAACACGCACGACAACTATGTGTTCTCCTACAGACCCAAGGCTGCGCAACCTTGGACGGCCAAAAACACCCACGTCGTTGGGGCGGCACCCCCTTGGCGAGGACCTGGCGCCGCCGGCTGCACCATCCGTCGAGCCGTCACCCGGTGGACCACCCGATGCACCTCTTGCGGCACCACACGTTGGGCGACCTGCCAAACCACCCGCTATTTGACCCGTTGTGGCACCCGATGCACGACCCGCTACATCACTGGCTGCGCCTCCCGCGGCACCATGCGCTGCACCACCCGCTGTACCACGCGCTGCACCACCCGCTACACGACCCGCTACACCACCCGCTACACGTCCCACTGCACATCCTGCTAGACTACCCGTTGCATGACGCGTTGGACTACCCGCTACACGACGACCTGCTGCACCCGCTACACGACAACTTGCTCCACTCAGTGCAAGACCCATTACACAACCTGCTGGAACACCCGCTACACGACCCGTTGCACCACCCGCTGCACCACCCACTGCACCACCACCTCAACCACTTGCTCTTCGGCCTCCCGTGTATGGAGTTCCTCTATTGCCAGCTCCGGCTCAGCCCCCACCTCCAGCAAACACGTGTTTAACTTTGACTCAAGTGTCGAAGAAGAAATCTTCTTCTGGCTTTATAGAGATCTGTAATATGAGGAGTGGGAAACGCTTTTGGATTAAGAAGTTATAGAGAACATACGGTTGTTCCTGATGGAGCCACGCTCCCCGGACCAGACTGAGGCTCCACTCTATACATAGTCTTTGGAGAAGGCACCGTGTTCTGTGTCCTCGTGGCTCCACTAGTAATTTGTGTCCGCCATGTTGTTCCTTCTCTCCACATCATGATGTACTACATGTCCACATACAACGTTGTGCCTTCTCTGTATACGATTTGGAAAACCCTTTCGTCCTTCCTTTGGTTAATGCTCTCTTTGCACACTTTCCATTCCGCACAAATTTCCATTGAATGATGATGATCACGTAGTTGTTTGTTATTGCAGGTACGTCAGACAGCTCCCCCGACGGCACGACGAAGAAAAGAAAGGCCGACAATGACGTGTCTGTTGAGGGCCAAAAGTACTACAACATGGCTCCGTGCAGGGCGGCAATCGGGTACCATGTCGTGCAACACTGCTTCGGGCTGCAGTGGGCGCATAGTAAGCCAGGACGTATCAACATATACTATGTGGAGGCAGTGAGATGGAGCTGCGCGTGGAACGTAAGAGTGGTTGCATCTTCAAAGCTGGGGGTAGACAAATTGTCCCATGTGACTCAAGGCCACTGTTACACGCCGACTATTGGCCGTGGGAGCCCCACGCGAACAACCAAGTGGATAGCATGCTACACATCATCCCAAATAGCACGAGATCTGATAACACTTCCATCCACACTACGAGCCATCATCAAGGAAGCTGCAAGGATTCTGGTTGCGATCTGTACATTGGACCGTGCTCGTACGTTGGCCCAAGCTCAACTCATGGGCGGCAAGGCAAAATCATGGGCCTTCTATCCACCCGTGTGTCAAGAGGTATATCCTGTGACTGCTCGTGCATGGCTACTCACCATGGTTTTCTCCTTGCTCGTGCAAAGTCTGACTATTGTCACTTTTGCAGTTGAAACACGTGGATCCATGAATTCGTGGCGGAAATCGATGCCAACAACAAGTTCAAATGGGTGTTTGTGACACTAGGGGCTACCCGCCTTGGTTGGGACTATTCAACGCGCATCATGACTATGGATGGCACATTTCTAAAGAACGGCCACAAGCAAGTGATGTCGGTCGCTCAGTTTTTTTATGCAAACGACCATGCATGCCCCATGGCCATGGCACTCGTCTCAAGTGAGAATGAAGAGACGTGGATGTGGTTGTGCTTGCAAGTGGCACATGCTTACCCGATAGCGTGTTCCCCAGGTGCAGTGATAGTGTCAGATAGAGAAGCAGGCCTTGTGAAGGCTCTGGAACGTCTCTTGCCAGGCGTTACTCACACGTATTGTGTTTGGCATGTGCGGAGGAACATTCAGGAGAATTTCTGTAAGTAGCCTGGCTATTGGGTGTGGAAGTGCGCTCAGGCCCTAACCCACGAGAAGTTCCACTAAGCGGCATGCCACCTGCGGGCCGTTAGCGAGAGTACAACGAACTACCTCATCCCAAGCCATGACGGACAAGGTCGCATACCCCTACAGAAGTCAATTTCGTACATGTACACGATTCCTAGAGACGACCACATCAACATCAACGCGTCCGAGTCGCTAAACGCTTGTCCACAATTCCTTCGGAAGCTATACCCCTTCTATTACTCTATGCAGGTCTGTTGCTTTGTGCAGGGGATCATGGCATGGCGCAGCGAGCAGATTGTGAACTACACCAAGACACTTGAATCCGCCCCTACAAACTTCTTTACACAATGATGTTGTTGCTCGCAACTGCCACGTGATAATGGAGGGGCCGCACACGGGTATGGTGCATGGTCGAACTCATGTCCAACGGCGTGCCGATCTCTTTCAAGCAACTTGTGAGTGTTTTCGTTGGCGCGAGTACGGCCAGCCTTGCCAGCACGCATGTGCTGTCATGATGGAGGTGGGTTAAGACCCGACAGCGCTCGTGAACCTTGGCTACACAATGAGGTACTGGAGCCTCACATATGGCAATCCCATGCCATCCATTGTAGCATCCCCAATACGCGCTGCACCGTCCGGCTGGGGGCAAATGAGAATGAAGAGAGCTTCACAATGCAAGTTGAATCATTGAAAACGGTGAAGTGTGGAAGAAGATTAATCCAAAACTGTCATGGCCATAACTAAAAGTTTTTAACACCAAGTGTCGAGGCTAAACAGAAAGGAGGGGCAGGGAGCGAAGTACGAGTTTCGTGCTTTGCTTGTCGCTCGGCCGGGCAGCGAGGCCTGCCGGCCAAGCGAGCTCGCACACGCTAGTCAAGGGCGAATCTCGCCCCTAGACCAAATTCTTGGTAAACTGCCCACACGGGCTTTCCTAGCCTACATCATGCAAGAATCAAGGACTAGTCTAGGTCTCTTTGCAAACCCATCAAGTACATCCCTACAGAGTCAAAGCCTAATCTAGGTTTGGCAACACCTAGTGCCCATGTGAACGAATGGAGCATGGGCATGCGACTGAGCTAAAGCCGAGGCACATGAGTCACGAGCGGCAGCATATGGAGGTTGCTGCGTCTGATGTGTGTGAAGCACGAGTTCATCATGCGTCGTCTCCAGTATCATGGTCGGCATGCCCTGCCCACTGGCATCCACACAAAAGCAGGATATGTACACGGATTAACAGCAACCAGGACCATGGCAAAGCTGTGGTAGGCCCAGGACTGCCCACATGGAGGGTGCCCTACTCCACAAGTGCAACTTCATTTGCCCCAAGCGTGGCAGCAAGGGCCACACAAAGAAGAGGTGCCTCAGCCCTGCTGTACCGCGCCCCCACGAGGGAGCACGAGCGCTATGAGGTGATTGTGAAGTAGAAGTACCAGCAGAACCAGGTGCAGGATCAAGGAGAGAAGAAGCGGGACGTGACATAGGAAGTTGTCGACTGGTGGCAGAAGGGGCAGCAACCGACGACTCTGATGCTCCAGACTCCGACCCTAAAGGAGAGCCCAGGGGGTCCTTGACAGAGGAAGAGATTTGAGAGGCAGTAGTAGAGGACTTTGACGACGATGTGTCAGATAGTGGCAGTGAGGATTCCTTGGTGTAATTGTCAGAGCCAGAGAACGGATTGCTCATACAAGAAGAGCATGACGCAGAGGGTGCCAGGTTCATGGTAAAGCATGGTGGCCTGGTGGAGCACGTAGAAGGCAATGCAGGAGAAGATGGCGTACAAGACGATGCGGGAATAGAGGACGTAGATGATGTAGCAGAAGATGAAGTGGAGAGCTATAAAGTCAGGGGCATGGATGCACTAGGTATACAAGTTGAGGAGGTTCATCGCACATTTTGAACAGTACATCTGTATTTGTTCTTTTCCTTTGAAAGCTATTAACATCCTCCTAACAACAACATGGTGCAGGATGACTGGAGAGTGTTCCTTGCCTGCATACTTGATGACTGAGCAAATCCTATTCCTAGACCTAAGGTCTAGTCGGCATAAGCACTAGACAGCCAGAGTGTGTAATCCGGAAGGTTGATTGGTTGTGTTAGAAGGGGGTGTGAATCCATGACCATTGTCACCATTTAATTGGTCAATGTGTAAACTTCATTAGACAACATGGTGAACTCTACTTTTTTGCTTTTTTTGGAAAGCAAATGAAACCTTGTGTGTAATTAAAAAGTCTTACTAAATGACTTAATAAAGAGCGACGTTTGCATAAGGACACATTATAGCCCTGTGATTCTTTGCAAAGCACAAAAGGTCATAACAAAATCATTTCTCTTTCTTTCCTTCATTTGCACCACAACGCCATGGAGAGCACCTCTAATCACTTCATTCATATGTGGAGCTGGCACATGTTACTTGCTATAAAGAGTGTACTTGGAATGGAGGCGTTTGGAGGTGCTGTTGTATTACAGCACCTGCCCCGAACAATTAGACATGGGAACCCTGCTGGACTACTCCACAAGTAGTGTTCTATGATGCTTCAGAAAAAAATTGAGGATGGGATCGTCTTTAATCCCGACGCTCCACTGGCGACTCCCAATCAAGCTGAGCCACATGTTTGACATTGTTGGGTGGATCCACACGCTCCCATTTTGAGTGTAGCAGTGGCTAATGAATGGGAAGCCAGGTCCATTTCAGTGATGTCTAGGCTACAGAAACTTGTCTTGGAAACCTCATCCAAATGTTTGGTCAACAATAACATTCATTAGTAGAACAGTCTAATTCATGCTTATAATGGTTGCCATTTCAGGAACCCCCTAGCAAAGGATTGTTATACATGGTCGAAACGTAAATCAACTACCGGGGACATGATGAATGAATTGTTCTTAAAATGTAGGGTGAAATAGCTCATATACCCATAAAACGCAAAGTGTGACTCTCATCCGCTCGTCGTTCAGAAGAAAAGCAACGATCCGCCCGTGGTTAGGAAGAAAAGCAACCATCCACCCACCTGGCGTTACAAAAGCAACCATCCGCCCAGCCTCCGCAACAAAATTAACCAGCCGCCCACCCCTTTTTTCATGCTGGATCACAGCATGTGTTTTGGACATGACATGGAAAAAAAGTGCAATGGTACAGTTTTCTGAGGCATAGTGAATGACAAAAATCATGTCATGCATCAATGCTACGTGGTATGTAGCGGGAACATGTCATTGCTTTAGCGTTTCTGGGTTCCTCAGGTATCTTCTATGTAACGTTGGCATATGCGTTGTTTCATGTATGCCATTGTCATATGCATTGTTTTCTGTGTGACATTAGCATATGCGTTATTATTTGTGCGGCATTGTCATATGCATTGTTTTTTTTGCGACATCGATATACCAGCTATATAGTTTCGAAAACTGGGTATATCGTGACCGAACCCTTAAATGTATCAGTCTTGTCCAATGAGGTCATAGGTGAATCTTGGCTTAACAACATGATTCATTGGTGGGTTCCCTCGAATTCATCATTGGTATGGTAGTCATGTCAATACATACCTGGCAAAGGACTCTTAAAATTTGTGGAAGAATACATCGTAAACCGAGTGCATGATGAATACAATGTGCTGTGCAAGTAACAGTCATAGCGAATGAGGTCATAGGTGCACCTTTGCTGACCAAAAAAATTATGGATTGGTTCATTCGAATTCATTGTTGGTATGGTTATCATGTCAATACACACGGGGCAAAAGAGTGTGATAAATTGAGGGAAAACACATTGTACATTGGGTACATGATTACTAGAATGTACTCTACATATAAGAGTGCTACCCAATGAGGTCACTATCGTCAATACGAATCCAAAGCACCACACGAATAAAAAAGTAACAGGCATCTTGTCAAATCGTTAGTTACCTTGACATACATCCACTTTCTTCAATGTTCAATGGCACTCTGTTCTTACAACTATTTGGGACCTGGCATATGTGTGTTGAACGAGACCGGAATGATACGAGAATACCGGGGAGACGGAGATCTGAAATGACTTATCAATATACGTAATGCACCCCCACAGCCTGTGGACGAAGTGGATCAGAGTCTGGCACACCACAGAGGATCCGGATGGACCAAGGGTTGCTAGTGTGGTGGGCACCAAATGGGAGGACAATGAGGCAGCTTCACTTGCAAGATATGGCACATATTGAACGGGTCCCTTGGAGGAGGTCCCAAGTTCTTGGCATCCCACAGGCTCTTGATCTTGTTCCACGCAACCCATGCATCAAACTGGTCCATACGGGGACGTGGAGGAAGGAGTTTTCCCCATGGACCCAGTCGAGGAACATCCAGATGTCCTCACCACAACGTGAGTGGCGACATGGGACGGTCTCGAAGTTTCAGCGGATCTGAAGATGACATGTTTGCCCGTGAAAACATTGACAATGAAAGAGAAGTAAAAACACAGAAGTCGAGCCTTATGAAGTTTTGCTGGCACCACAGTTCATCATTGAACCGTGCGTAGTACGTTGTGTGTCACGTCAAATGCTTCACTGTTTACAACCTGGCTTCCACACCTTTTTGACTACGTCACATAATTTTTGTAGGTTGTCGCCAGCAAGGTGGCGGTTGGCTTATTGCCTTGTCACCGATGCTGATGAGGACCTCCTTGGTTGTCAGTAACGGCCAGAACCCATTCATTGGAAACGTATTCGATGACACGTGTGTACTGTCTTCACGCTCGCATAACATTCATAAAATTGGAACAAAAACTTGCATTTTTTCATCAAACCTAGGCCCGAGACAAGCTTGTTTGTGCAGAGCAATGTATGTACAATCTGCGCCTTCCGAACCTCCGTCCAGGGTTTGACGATGTACCGGTGGTTGGGCACATGGGTTTTCCTCCGTATCTATTCAAATGTGAGCGAATAGTGCATGGGCTACGGAGCCATTTTCCTCTTCATTCCCGGATGGTTATTATGTTTTACCGCGGTGGGGGCTCATTGCTTTCTCTCTCAGCGTTGAAACTTGTGTTATCTCTTGCGGTCGATTGACACCTGTGTTACATCGCACGCAACTTTGGCATATGAGCTGTATAGTTCCAAAAACTGGGTATATGTGATCTGATCCCAATCTTTTAACACAGGCCCTAAAAACTATACTATGCATTTGGTGGACGCTATAGTCATTTTCCTATCAAAGTCCCCTCCCCATTATTTTTCTGTGAAAATTTGATATGGTGTACGTTAGTTGTGACGACAGTGGGCATGCGGGAAAAGTGCCCTTCTTTGTATCATTGTAGCCATTTAACTCGCAAGGTACCTTTCTTTCCTAATATGTGAGACATTTACATTGTCCTAATCGAATGCAGTTCGTTAAGGTTAACACACATTTGTTAATCACTAAATGTATCATGCATACTAGATAACATTATTTCTCTTAATAAGCTTCCGAGAACATGACTCGTACATAAGTATTGCTTGTATAAGTGACACAAACATTTGTCTCTTTGTAAAAATGCTTGGTCATAGTTCGTAGGATCGTGTTATCTAACAGCTCGATGTTTTTCTCGATTGTTTGATCGACTGAATTGGCACACATTCACCTTCGATGATTGACCTCTTTTGAAAAGAAATACGGGGATGACCTTGTCGACCTTGCTTCCGTTCCTTTGGCGTGCGATGCATAATGCGATGCACATTCAACAAATGGAAGCTTATTGTGCTTGCACGGTTCTGTCTTTGGCACTTCCAATATAGGGTTTTTCTTGAATTCCATGTCTCGTATTGCACGAGATCTGGAACAAAAGAAGCGAGGGCGACGAGCTTGCACCCATCTTTTTGTCGCAGAAGCTCTACAAAGATGAGACAATACTCCAATATTTCCATTGCGGGATATGACAAACCCCAACCATTCGATCCATATGGCCGATAAAGATCATGTTGTCTTTTTGTTTCTACTTCTGAAAATACTCTCAACAATGAGGAGCATTATGAGCTGATCGATTGTCTTTGAACAGCCGATGGTGGTTTTCTGTGGGCATGGTGGAACGATCTTTAGACGAAGGAATACAAGCACATTTCAAAAAGTTGGATTATTGGTCCTCAACAACCAATTTCACTTGTGACAGGGATTGAGAAAAAGATCCCTTTTTTTCCTTTAATGTTGCAAGGACAGAGTTGCTATATGCCCATCGTTACGGTCGATAGATCCGCGGTGCCCATAGTTAAATGCGAACCGTATGCGGTGCCCAAAGTCAAAACCGACACGCATGCGGTGTCCATAGTTGGAATCAAAATGACTGCGGTGCCCATAGTTGAAATGGACATGACATATGTGCCCCCGGTTAGTCTCATTTATAGGCACGCTTAATATATGCTTGATGGTTTTAACTTTTTTGACATACATTTAAACAACCATGAAAAACCGGATGTCATCGGCGGTCGTCCACGAAAAATGGAACAAATATTGCGTGGTTCGTCAGGGCTCCGACGCCTTCTTTACGAGGGTCTTACGTACGATAATGCAACGCTTCGCCTCGTAGAAAGGCGCTGCAAACCATCAAGCCGATTGCATCATGTCAATCCATTTTTTAAAGATCCACAAAGCTTAACAATTTGTACATTCATATGTATGAAACACGTCCGTGTGTTCCAACACATTCGCATATGATTTTGACACCCTGTCACGATTCACACTCTGCCGGTTTCCCGAGTCGTAATGTACCTCCCATCATGCACGGATACCATGTGCCTCCCACAGCGCCTGTCGTACCTAATACAGGAAAATGTTTTTCAATCCACGTCGACAGTTGCGGTTTGGGGAGCGGGGGGTTCTGGCCGTGCCTTGCATTGTGGTGCATCGAAGCGTCGATGATGTTGGTCGTGCCCACGGCAGCCTCGTAGATGGTGCATGCGAGACGACCACGGGTATCTAAGGTATATACACCTGGGTTTAATCAACAAGATGCCCATGGAGTCTCACGATGGCGGGGACCACGCACCAGAGAGGTGGCGGAGCTGTCACATCATCTTGGTTCCCGCCGGACGACAGCAACGACGACGCCACAGATGATTCGTGCTTGACGCAACAGACACCAAGTGCCGAGAACGACGATGCACCGGCAGCTGTAGTCGACGGGGCCCCATGCCATGAAGCTAAGGGTCCCCTCAGGATGTCCCGTGTAGGCGGGCGTGTGCACTTTACCAAGGGCAGGCCCGTCGGTTTTGACAATGAGGCAAAGGCAGCCGACGCCAAGGCGAAGGATGCCACCACCCGCATCTCTGACCCAACCCCACGTGCTATCCCAAAGAAGCGAAAGGCTGCGGTGGACTTCCCCGGTGGCTCAACATTCGAGAACATGGCCGCATGCAAAGCCGTAGTGGAAGAGTATGCGGTACACAACCGCATGGCGCTGAGATGGTTGAAAAGTGACCCCACTCGGTTTGTGGAGCAGTGCAAGTAGTTTGCGACAAAAACCTGCCCATGGATCATTCGTGCTGGGTATAGCAAGAAGTCCAGAGCAGTCAACATCACCTCATCCGTGGATGGCCATCTTTGTGACCTCGGCCTCGGCCGGGGTAACCTCGTGCTTTCTATGAGGTGGGTGGCACGACAGGTTGAAAGCACCATCACCAGGGACTCGTTGGTGAAGCCCAAGGCGCTGCAAGCGGTCGTGACGAAAGTGGCCAACACGAAGGTCCCATACACCACCCTCTACCATGCGAAGAAACTTTGTTTGGAGAAGATGTACGGAAAAAATTCGGAGTCATGCAGCATGTTCCCAGGTTACGTGGAGGAGGTAAGTTATCCCGCTTTTGTTCAGTGTTCTCAATTTTTCAACACTGCGGCTCTGTCATACTACAGTGACTGAACAGGACGAATATGGCTTGTTTAGGAGGTGCAGAGGGTTGACCCACAAGCCATCGCCAAAGCGGAGAAAGACCGTGTCACGGGTGCCTTCGACCGAGTGTTCATCGCACCTGGTGCCTGCAGGAGAGGTTTTGAGTACACCAAGAGGGTCCTTGTCATGGATGGCACACACCTAAAAAACGGCCTCAGACAGGTTCTACTCATCATGAATTTTTTTGACTCAAATGACAACGCCATGCCCGCTGCATATGCTCTGGTGTCCGGGGAAGATGAGCGCAAATGGAGCTGGTTCTGTGAGTTGGTAGCAGCAGCGTACCAGACGGCTGCACAACATGGAACGACGGTCATTTCTGACCCGGAGAAGGGGCTGGCCAATGCTCTTGAGGCGAAGCTTCCCAGGGCGACTCACACGTACTGCGCGTGGCACCTGATGCGCAATGTGCAGTCCAAGTGCCAGGGCAGGTCTGGCGCACTTTTCTGGAACCTGGCACACGCGACGACGCAGGCGGACTGGGACGCATGTCTGGCAGAGATGCGGCGCCAAGTGTCGAGAGCTGCCGATTACCTGCTGGGTGGAAATGGAGAGCCCGGTATCCCGAAGGAGCACTGAAGCACGCTCTTCTCCCCGATTTCTCGCATTGGGTATACCACCAGCAACGCCATGGAGTCTCTAAATGGCAAGTTGGTGGAGTTGCGGAAGATGTATCCATTCTTCTGTTTCGTGAACCTGCACGTCTGTGTGTAGCGATTATGGCACATTTGCCGCAGGTTGGCACATGACGCCGAGGGCAATGTCGCGCCAGCACTCTACGTGATGCTCAAGAACAACTGCGACCGCAACAGGGAGTACTCACTGGACTTGGATGGCGACAAGACGGGACTATGGCACACGGGCACAGTCACGCGGCACAACAACACTCCACAAGACATGAGCCTGAAGACCAAGGATTGTTCGTGCGGGCGATGGCGGGAGTATGGGATGCCATGCCCGCACGCGTGCAGCCTACTACTGGAGAACGCGCTGAACCCGATCGCGTACGTCGACCTCGGCTACCTGAACCTGAGCTACAAGCGGACCTACAACGCCCCCTTCCCACTGCCAAAGGTGCGCCAGGTCAAGCCTTCAGAGTACAAGTGGACGCAGCCAGGCCCAAGTCGCGGGCGGCCAGCCACCGTGCGCCTGGACAGGTACGCCAAGATGAAGAAACTGCACATCTCTGCACGCTGTGGGAAGCAGGGGCATGTCCGGCGGACATACCCTAACATGGAGGCCCCAAGCCCTGAGGCGATGGTGGCAGCACGCGTCTCCGAGCTAGACGTTGAGAGATGCATGCAGGCCTCCTACACGAGCAACGTTGACGCCATGGGATACTCAAGGGATGAAGTTGAAGATGCACCCCCTACCGAAGAGGAGGCTAGGTCAGAGGAGGAGGAGGAGGAGGAGGAGGAGGACTCCTATGAAGAGGGGGAGGACGATGAGGGGTGGGGGGGAAGAGGAAGAGGCGAGACGTGAGGGGGGAGAGGAAGAGGAGGAGGGGGGGATGGGGGGCACGAGGTCGTTGACCCTGTCTCTGTGTCCAATGACGAAGAAGGCGTACCCCACCATGAAGTGGAGGATCGTGAGGAGGCATGGATGGCATTCCATGCTGAAGTTGATATCGTCAACCGCTCCTTTGGCCTTTGGTGAGTGTGGGAGAGCTTGTTCTTTCTGCCATTTCTTCATTTCAAGACTTACTTGGACATCATTCAGGAATTTTAACTCTGTGTTCATTCCTTGTGTGTGATTTGCAGATATCAACAACGTTCACTTGTAGAAGAGGAGGTGCATGCCAGATTACATATGGCCCGTGATTTCACTGCTGTAGTGGAGTAGGTTTCAGTTGTGGTGTATGTGGAATTGTAGCCGTGAGCAACTCCATTTGACAAAGCATTTCAATAACAAATGCCTGCAGTCCTGTACTCCTTCCTCCCCATGTTGAAAAGAGCCCATAAACACTCCTCACTTGGGATAAATCACAAGTACTAATCACATATATGATTTGTGCGTTCTCCATGTATTCATGTGTTGTAATCCACAATTGCAGTTCTGTTGAAATTGTAATGAACACTGGTGTGCTCAAATATTTTTTAACTGGATGCTCCACTGAGAGTAACCTAGTGTACATATGGACTCTTCACACCTTCATATCATCCTCTTTGCGTCAATAATTTGAAGGAATCAGAAACATGACTTTTGGCCAAAACGACTTCACTATCATCTTCCTCATGGGAGTTGGTGCAACATTGGTATGTCAGAAGTTTTTCTCCTACTTGTGGCCGCTAACAAGATCAAGATACGTAGGCATGTGCGATTGTACAGCTACACACAATGACGCATGTCGATTGGATGCCTACACTACTGTAGGAGAGACAGAGGACAGTCATGGGGAAGATTTCTTGTACGAGGGAGGAGACGACAACATCGACTCTGTTCATGTCGATGAGGACATATTCTATGATGTACTGGGATGTCAAGGACGCCAGGGATGTCAAGGACGCCAGGGATGTGGATGCGACTTGTGCTAGTGGCTCTAGCTGTGCAGTGTCCTGGATCCAAAGTGGTTAGATCGAGAGTGGATTGGGTAGTACTTCCTGCATTAATACTTGCATGCCCAAAACTGTCAGTGAAAGCGTTCAACTATGCCCATACTTGGGCCATGAACATTGCTTCCATGCCCAGACTATGCACATGAATAAGACTGTGGTGTCCATAGTGGTCTTAGAAATAACTCTGAAGTGCCCATACATGTCAATGTCAAATTAGTTTTGTGCCCGGTAATGCAACGAACATAAACACAACATGTCCTTTTCCTGTAGACAAATAATTCCCGGATACCCAGAGTTGTGCAATGAATACATCCCGGATGCCCATACATGTCACTGAAATAATACTCGCATACCCTCAAATGACAGTGCAATGAACCTCGGCAGTCCATGCATTTTACTGACATTATACTCACATACCCATAATTGTCAATGAAAAAAACCTCTGAAGCCCGTACTTGTCACTGATATATTACTCGCATACCATGAATTGTGAACGGAATAAACCTTGGATGGCCGTTTTTGTCACTGACAAAATACTCTCATACCCAGAATTGTCAGACGAATAAACCTCTAATGCCCATACTTCTGAGTTCAATAATTTGCGCATACCCTGGATTGTCATTGCAGTAAAACTCGAATTCCCGTACTTTCATCAACGAATGGTCACTACGGACTCGATGGCTCGGTCCATGTCCACTGCTCCCATGGCTCGGGACAGATGGGCAGTCTGCTACTGGGCATGGGCACTCCCAAGTTCCAAGCCATGTGCTCTAGATGAGAAGATGCTTGGAAGCTTCCTAGCGACACAGCTGCTGACTAGGCGTCAATGCTTGGTCAGATGGTGACGACAGTCACAAGTCGTGCACACAACGGCAAGGGTCTGGCTAGGAGACACAAGGCAAAGTGTGAGAATGCTTCAATAGCACTTGCATAGAGAAATGACAAATGACAGGTCCATGGCATAAGTACCTGCCGCGGCGCACGGCGGGTGTCGCACGCGGTAGTGCAAGATCTGTCCTAAAAACCGGCCCAAAACCACTGTTTTGGCCGTAACTCTGCGCAGACATGTCAGAATGCTACGCCGTCTAAGCCTAGACGTGCAGAATCAAAAGCCGAATGCTACAACTGGTCAAATGCATGCATAAGGCATCAAGCGGTGGACACACAATACAAAAACATGCAAATCGGGCCCACGGCCAGTCCACCGATAAACTCTTGTGTGGTGCAGAAAAACTGCAGGAGGGCCCCGGTAGCGTCCGGAGCTCTGGAATGGTCGTTGGTCAGCTCCAGAATGGTGGTCCGCCACTAGATGACACACTGGTGCCTCTAGAGTCTGCATCAGGGATCTGCACGAGAATGGACACGGCCGAGTGGTCAGAGTAAACTGTACAGGTCGACAGGAACGTCATAAATCACAACACTCCCCCATGACCCGATGGTTAAGGCTGCACACGGATCCTACCCTTGAATCTTCAAGAGGATCCGGCCCGGGGGATCGGATCCACATACTGGATCCAGATCCGTGGATCCGGATCCAGGATCCGCGAATCATCGGATCCACGGAGCCGTTCACATAGATTCACGCTTCCTTGTTCAGCACATGATTTATCAGCCATGGTTACTATTATGCACCGAGTTCCGAGTGAGCACCAAATACTGAGTCACCAAGTACTTCATGCTGACTCACCAACAGTCACTCCTTATCAATCCAATGGTCAACCTATCACGCAATCTTCAAGAAGCTGCGCTGTCACAGACCGACGGTAGTTTGTGCCTCGTTCATCACGTATGAGTTTGTAGGGTCATCCTTTACGACACCTACAACAACGACTGATCTTAATTGGCTACACGGAGTCGAATTTCATAATAGACCTATGGCATTCCACCGGATGAGTCACTAAGACGGCCCTCCTAGTGTAGGCAGGAGCAACGCATGTGGACTAGGCAATGACGTGGCAGGCGGCAGTCGACATTCATGCTAAGTCGAACCGAGAACATTCGCGAGACTTAAACATTTTTCAATGTTCAAAATGGATGTTTCATGAACGGACACCAGGTCTTGAGGCCAGACCTCTCGACATTTTTTGCCCCTCTCCCCTCCCCGATGATCAGGTGCATTATCCGTGGAACCCGGCCGGATCCACTAGGATGGATCCACATCCAAGGATCTGGATCTAGGATCCGGATTCATAGATAGATGCCACAGATCCTAGGATCCGTGTCCAGCCTTACCGATGGTACGCATGTCCATACACGTGCAGCACTGAGACAAGTACAAAAACAAGTGCAACGACAAATGTGACACGGACGCGGACAAGGAAACAACCCACACTCAACCACTCTTAGGCAAGGGGCGCAGTCCAACGGAACGAATGGCCACCAGGAACTTTCCGCGTGCTAGTGCCTTCGTCAAGAAGTCAGCACGCTGCGTGTCAGTGCCAAACAAAATGACGGAGATCACGTGTCGCTCCACCAGATCATGCACGAAGTGGTGCTCGACCACAATGTGCTTCGTGCGAGCATGAAACACACCAGAGATCTCCACAATGGCAAGAGCACTCTAGTTGTCTCAGCGAAGCACGATAGCAGGTACCGACTGGCCAAGCTCATGGAACAGGCGCTGCAGCCATACCGCCTCAGCAGCCCCTACACCTAGCGCAACGTACTCTGCCTCCGATGAGCTACGTGCAATGCAACCTTGCTTTCCGTTGCGCTAAAACACAACAGTCCCACCGGGCAGGAACACGTAACCGGTGCGACTGCGTCCAACTGGGCTCCAGGCTCAGTCGCTTTCGGTTTAGCCGTCAAGGACCACCGAACACTACCTGAAAAAGCAGAGTCCGAGGTACGGCGTGGAGACCACATACCGCACCACTCGCACAGCTGTGTGAAGGGCTCTAGCGCATGGAGCCTGCAAAAACTAGGCAAGGAGGTTGACGGCAAATGCAATATTAAGACATGTGGTAGTGGCCAGGTACATCAGAGATCCAATGAGACGGAGGTACAAGGTCCCATCCATTGTCTCGCCCAACTATGTGGGATCCTCCACCTTCAGGGCGTCCTGTCCATCAGGTGTGAGAGGTGTGGAGGCCGTGGGCACTGCGCCAAGGAGATCGCTGAAATGCTCCCCCACAACCCGTGCGTATCGCGCCTGATGCAGTAGAGTACGACGTCTGCGGTCTCGCACGATCTCCAGTCAAAGAAACTCCGCTACAGGACCAAGGTCCTTCATCCTCTAGGCAGTATGGAGGACAGCCTTGGCCTCCTTCACGGCATCCAATGAAGGAGACACAACCAAGAGATCATCAAAATAGACCAGGACGGCGGTGAACCGCTCAGGCGTCCGTCGGATGAAGAGAGAGGGATCTGCCTCACTTTGTACATATCCCGCACGAGTCAGGGTGCCAGTGATCTCCTGGTTCCAACACCGAGGAGACTGCTTGAGGCCATACAAGGACTTGCACAAGCGCCAGATCTTGTCACCGTCCTCAAAGCCGGGTGGCTAAGCCACGTAGATCTCCTCATCTAGAGAGCCATGGAGGAAAGCATTGATCACATCCAATTGGTGTAGTTCTCAGTCATGCTAAGCCACTACACCGAACTGAGCTCGAGCTAAGGTCATGCGGCTGACAGGGGCGAATGTGTCAATGTAGTTGATGCCCTCAATCTGAGTGTACCCAACGATGACCAAGTGAGCCTTGTGATGTTCTAGTGAGCCATCTAGCTTCACTTTCTTGCAAAAGACCCTCTTTACCTGAATAACCTTCCTCCCAGGTTGAAGGTCGACTAGCTCGTGAACACTGTGCTCTCGGATGGCGTGAAGCTCATCCTCGCAGGCATCACGCCACACATCAGCATCCTGTGACGAGAGATCTTCCCTCAGTGTACCCGGGTCTGGCGCCGAAGAGGGGGAGCTCTGCGTAGCAAGAGCACACGCCTCAGTGCTAGGTCTGACGACCACAAGATCGGCTACTGCATCACAAGTGATGTGGAACTCGCGAGTGACGATATCGTGCCGTACAAGACACATTGGGTGTACCTCTGTGTGCTTAGTGCGGATACTCAGGCCCAGGGCCTTTGTGCCGGGATCGCCACTTGTGATACTACGAGTAGAGCGCCTGGGTGTAGGACCAAATACTTGCTGCGCTCTGGAGGCCAACGGTCAAAGACGACCGTCAGGCTGACGGGAGTAGCCTGGGCTCGAGGGGTGCACTTCAGGCTCAGAAACAGGCACAAGAGCAGCTGGGGAGGAGTGAGGCAAGACAGCTGGTGATGCCGTGCAAGGAGATGTGAGTATGGGAGACACGTGACTTGAGGTAGTAATAGGAGCAGGGATATGCACAGAGATAGGAGTGTCGGCGGACACAGGAGTACGCACAGGTGTAGGAACATGGGTGCATGAGGAATGCAAGGGAACGGGGATAGAAGCTGGCGGTGGTGGAGAGGTCTCTGGGCCGACAACGATGATGGCGGGGTCATCAAGAGCCAGAGACCGTGAAGTGGAGGGAGCTCAAACGGACACATTGGCCTGGCGAGGGCTGCTCACAGGTGCAGACCCCCCCATCCGGCGAGAGACCTCACACATAGGAATGTGGGTGACAGACAGTGACATAATCGATGTCAGATCACGGTAGGTGAGGGACTCAAAGAAGAGCGTGTCACGGGACTCAACAATGCGATGACAAGCAAAGTCCCAAAAGTGCCAGGTCTTCAACCGTGGGGAGATGCCGATGAAGGCACACAAGCGGCCCCGCGGTGAGACCTTGGACCCCTGCTGGTCCTCGGTGTACCACACTGAAGCCAAGGATCCCCAGACGTGAGCAAGGCGTAGGTCAGCATGGTGACCGAACGAAAGCTCATACGGTGTAACATGGTCTGGAAAGGGGCCGTGCGGGAGGCGGTTTGAGACCCAAGTCATGTAGGGGAAGCCCTCAAAAGCGAAGGACTCTGGGAGACCGCACTCAGATTCCATAGCGCGAACCGCATCCTCCATGGTGCGGTTCCAACGCTCAGAAACACCGTTCTGTTGGGGAGTAGCAGGAGCGGAGACCTCGTGAAAAATCCCGTGCTCAGCAAAGAAGCTATCCATCTTGCCTAGAAACTTGCCACCACGATCGGAGTGGAAGGTGTGCAGAGTGTGGCGGGACTGACGCTCAGCCATCACTAGCCAGAGGAAAACTACGAGAGCGGCGTCACTCTTCTGGCTCAGGCTGTAGACCCACCGCATCCGGGTGAAGTCATCAGTCAGGGTCAGGACGTACCGACCCCGATCGGACAAAGACTCAATAGGAAGAGGACCAAGGAGGTCCGAATGGACTAACTCGAGAGGGCGAAGAGCGTGGGAGCGGGAGTCAGGGTAAGTGCAGCGATGCATCTTACCCTGGACAGAGAAGAGGCAGTCGGTCCCGGGCGGCTTCTCGAAAGAAGCCGCGTCCAGACCGAGGACCGGCTGTGTCCGAATGAGCTTTGACATAGTGTCAGAGTCCACATGACACAGACGGCGATGAAGCCATCGCTGGTGATCAGGAGACAGAACACTAGTGACAAAAATACGAACTGAAGGGGAGGGAGAGCAAGGAGCGGAAGTCGGGGAGACACGATAGAGATCATCTATAAAAGAAGCACGGAGAACAATGCTACGAGTGTCGATAGAAGTCACAGTCACGGACTCGGCAGTGTGCTCCACAGAGAGTCCCATCAGTGTGCAAGCACAAACAGAAAGCAAACTGAGCTCAAGGTCAGGCACAAATAGCACCTTGGAAAGATACAAGGGGCCAGAGGGACCATCAAAACAACCCCAACACCCTGGATTGGCAAGGACTGACTAGAGCCTGTGCGGACGGAACGGACAGACAGAACAGTGCCGAGAACGACGAAATCACTACAACGACACGTCATGTGATGAGTGGCACCGGAATCGATGATCCAAGTGCCGCTCTAATCATGACTGGAGGACGTCACTATACAACAAGCAATGGAACACTCGGCCGCGGACGGACGCAAGGCAGTAGGTGGGGAGGAACAACGAAGGACACAATAGTGAGACTCATGAATTCAATCTGTATAGTCAGGCCCATTGTCATCACATGCCGACTGTGGCCCCCCACACGAGTCATCCCCGGTCACTAGAACAGACGGACCGACAGTCTGTGAATCACCCGGCTGTGACAACACACTCGCACCTACCTGAAAGCGGAGCGCCAGAAGGTGGCGAAGCTTGGCGATGGTACGGTCACAGGGTCGGGGTCGCCGCTGGCCGCTTGTGAAGAAGCGCGATCTGTTGCGGTTGTGGTCGCCGCGCGTCCGGAGGATGTGCTGCTCGATGTAGACCGGAGTGCGTGCGCAGCCTGGAGCCCGCAAGTAATCCATGCCCAGTCGAGCGGCTGCTGGCACTCGGTGTAGCCATGGGCGCCTCCTCAGTTGTAGCAGTGAACGGAGCGTCCACAGCTGCTGCCCGATGATGGCTGCTGCTGCGGCTGCTGCGAGCTCAAGCCACGCTTTCGTCGCCCCTTCTTCCCCTGTGCTAGTGCTGCGACACCCTATGTCTGAGTCGGTGTAATCGGGGTGGAAGGGGAGGAGGATGACGAGGTGGAGGATGGAGAAAAGGTCTGCAGGAGGGACGTCGGTGGTGATGGAACGACTGCTGCAGCAATGGAGGTCTCCTGATGAGCCACGACTGCCTTAGGGGCTGAAGTCACCTGGAGGTAAACCTGGTGCGCCCATGGAAGAAGCTGCAGCGAGGCCGAAAAAGGCTCGAGCACGGCGTTGTTGTACCGCGTAAAGATGTCGATATGCTCAAGGCAAACCCCGAGTATGATCGTGCGGAGTGCCCACAACTGTGTACCTCCTGAAGTCCCAAGGCGCGTGTAGATGCGCATGGGGCGTCGCCAATAGTCTGCTGCGGGCTAGGTAGGCCCCTGGCAAACGGAGTGAAAGGCACGAATGTGTGCAGCGCGGGTGGCATGCGTCTCTGCAATGAGCAGGGATAACGCTAGATCCCAGCCCCTGCATGGATCAGCGCGGGTGCCTGTGTCCGCCTCGCCAAGGAATGGGCGGAAGTCAACGACGGTCTCACGTGGCATGGCGTAGAGGAGCCCGCGCATTGTCCTAATTGTTGACAGCACCTGAGCTCGGTCTATAGTCTTATACAGACTGTGGTAGTAGGGCAACACGCCCTCTGAAGAAGCCTAGACCTGAAAGAGGATCTCCCAGCAGTCAAAGCCGTCCTCGCTGACATACCTGGGAAGCGGCGTCTCGAAGTCCTTGGGTTGCCGCTCCATAGGGAGAGCAACCACAGGTTGGGAAGGACGAGAGATGGGAAAGACGCCGGGAAGAAGGAAGTCGCTGGGGTGGAGGTCAGGCGACGATCGAAGCTCGGGAAGGCGGGATGTGTGTGGGGGCCGAGAGCTCATCTGAAGCTGACGGATACGCTCCTGAAGCATACGAATCTCGCGCTCGGGGGAGTCGCCCTCCATGCCTGGCATGTCTGGATCCTCGTCCCAAGGCTGAGGAGGTGGCTGGTTGGCTCCAACTCCTGTCTCCGGTGTTGGAGTTGACTGCTGTGTGGAGGGTACAATCCCGGCCGCGCCCTCAGAAGTCCGTCGCGGAGTCGTGGAATGACCTTGAAGGAGCTCGAGGAGTGTATGGATGGCGTCAATCTGCTCCTGCTGCAGTCGATACATCTCGTCCTGCTGGCTCCGCAGGTCCTCAATGGCCTTCGAGCGTGGGCTCATGACCCCTGAGGAGGAAGAAGAGGGATCTATCCCCCCTTTTCCCTTCTCGTCGGACGGAGCCATGGTGCCGCTCATTATGGGTTGAGATGTCAAAGTGGCCAGATTGCAGAACCAGAGACGTTTCTCGAGGAGTTGAAACGCTGGCAACTTTTGACCCTCCGACCCAAAAATTTCACTCAGGTGCTGACGTCAGCAGAAATTTGGTGACGTCAGCAAAGCCTGATGATGTCAGCAAGTCAAGATGCTGATGTCAGCTCACCCCCCTCCTTTTTTTTTGGTTGTCAACCCTCGCGACTACTGCGCGAGCTAACGGCCGCTCCGAAGCAACTGCGCGGGAGCTGCGCGGAAGCTACGCAGCAGCTTCCGCTCGGCTTCTGTTGCTGCTATTGCGTCGTCAGCTGGAGCAGCAGCCGCGCGGCTGTGTGCGGAGCGGCCGCCTGGCCGCTACGTGCGCGGCTGTGGCAGCAGCCGCGTGCTGTTTCGGTTGCTGCTATGCGCAACTACTGATGCACGCTGCTGCAGCCGCTGCGCGCCGCTGCTGCTGCTGCTGCTGTGCTGCTGCTACTGCCGCTGCTGCTACTGCGCAGCTGCTGATGCCGCTGCCACTGCTGCTGTGCTGCTGCTGTGCTGCTACCGTCGCTGTAGCTGCTGTTGCCGTTGCTACTGCTGCCGCTGCTACTGCATTACTGCTGTGCTGCTGTCGCCGCACGCAGCTACTGTGGTGCTGCTGCCGTGCATTGCTGCCGCCGCTGCTGCTGCTGAATGTTGCTACTCTGATGCACTGCTGCTGCTGCTGCTGAATGCTGCTGGCGACTGCAGTCTCACATGGAGGTGGTCAGCGACGTCGACGACGATCTGTTGTCGTCGACAGGTCCCGATGGATCTATTGCAGCTGTGGCTCTCACTACTGCTGCTCTGTTGCGTCTCTGCTTCGCAGCTCCATGAGAACTGTCTCACCGCTCTGATGCCATGATAAGATGCTTGGAAGCCTCCTAGCGACACAGCTGCTGACTAGGCGTCAGTGCCTGGTCAAACGGTGACGACAGTCACAAGTCGTGCACACTACGGCAAGGGTCTGGCTAGGAGACACAAGGCAAAGTGTCAGAATGCTTCAATAGCATTTGCAGAGAGAAATGACAAATGACAGGTCCATGGCATAAGTTCCTGCCGCGGCACACGGCGGGTGTCGCACGCGGTAGTGCAAGATCTGTCCTAAAAACCGTTCCAAAACCACTGTTTTGGCCGTAACTCTGCGCAGACATGTCAGAATGCTACGCCGTTTGAACCTAGACGTGCAAAATCATAAGCCGGACGCTACGATTGGTCACATGCATGCATCAAGCATCAAGCGGTGGACACACAACACAAAAATATGCAAATCGGGCCCACGGCCAGTCCACCGATAAACTCCTGTGTGCTGCAGAAAAACTATAGGAGATCCTGAGTAGCGTTCGGAGCTCTGGAATGGTCGTCGGTCAGCTCCACAATTGTGGTCCGCCACCAGATGACACACTGGTGCCTCCAGAGTCCGCATCAGGGATCTGCACGAGTATGGACACTACCGAGTGGTCACAGTAAAGTGTACAGGTTGACAGGAATGTCACAAATCACAGCACCGGAGTCACAGAAGCTCGGGCCCATGGTGGTTCTTCATATCCGAACTCTCAGTGGCGTGCTACATTGTGGTCCCACTGCTCCTTCAATGCGACCCATTTCCGATGTGCCGCCCGGGGGTCCGCTACGGGAGTATCCCATCCATGATGTGGCGAGCCATTTGGACGGACGTCGTTCTCCATGTCCAGTGCACGTGTTTGACACTAGTACACTAAGCGCACAGTACTCTTGGGGAAGCATCTAAAATACACACTGTAGTGCCGGTTTATCATGCGAACTGGTACAAAAAGCGGTTCAGTTGATAAACCTGTTCGCGTGAGCTTGTGTACGTCGGCTCATGCCGCCGACATCGGGTGAAGGTCAGCACGGCGTCGGCAACTTCCACTGTGAACAACATGTCATTGGCAGTGGCCGCGTCCATTCGGCAAGCATTCATTGGCTATAAAAATGTCATGTACCGAGCGGCACGCAGACGTCGTGTACAATGAGAGGACATCGGTCCACATGCATGGCTCTAGCTTGTGCAAAATTACTGCCGCCGAACGGTACAGGAAAAAACAAAGCGCAGGCTTCCAAGCCTGGCTGGCAACATGCGAGGCTTCTTTACGACATGCAAGTCCATGAAGACTGAATACTTCCATGAAACAGTGGGTATAGTAGATATAAATTTCGGTTTCGACTTGCACAATGAAAACTATGGGCATCGCTGTCATTGCGATTCCGACTATGGACACCGCATGCGTGTCGTTTTCAACTTTGGACACCGCATGTGTGTCGCTTTCGACTATCGGCACTGCGGATCTATCAAACGAAACGATGGACTCCGGAGTGTTTATGCCCTTTTTGCAATGGGCACGTAAACCCTACTTCTTGAACATGGAAACTACCTTCAAACCCAACCTCGAATGATATTCGGGGTTGAGGGTATATTTTTTGCACAAGCACCCGCGGGGCCCATCAAGTCTCCTTTCAAAGCATGGGGTGTCTCGGACCCCCCTTGAAAATCCCATGCAAACCCTTTCCTTGAACAATCACAAACACCTCGAAATAGAGGTTTGTAACTGTTTGAGTACGATGATGGTATGAGCACTCCGGTGCTGCACTTTATGCAGCGTTGACATGGTGTTCGCGCGCTTTTTTTCTGGATACCTCGTTGAGTTTTTACGATTCGTGGGTATATCATGATTAAAGTGTAAAATTGGTGGATATGGCGTTGTTTAAGAGCGGTTACTAGATACATTAGATCTATTGGGAATTCTGTGGATACATGGTCACACCCCCGAAAAAGGAATCCCCCCAAAAGGTCTTCGTGTTCCCTTGATTTTTTGGTAAGGCTTTCGGAGAGCCTTTCACGTCTGTATGTGGCCAAGTTCATATCATACTAGTATATGCACGGTTCCTTTTTTGGTGTTTTTTACATTGTGTATTATATGCCTCGGAATTTCCACGTATTCACCTGAATTTTCATTCTCTTATACGTTCTTATGGAAAACATCCGGTGCAACTACAGTCGATCACCTTTGCGACAACCACAAAACCTGCGAATGGCGAGCTTGGTTATTTTTGTGGAGGGGACAGCCCGGCTTCCTTTGAGATTTTCTAGTTCCAAGGTTTTTGTTTCACCGATGGCCTCCCCCCTTTGAATTCTTGAGGTTCAAGTTTTTTATCCTCGAGATTGAATGTGGGGCCATCATCAAGACCTAAAAGTCAACTAAGAAACAAACATGTTCTATGTTTGTATCAGTTTTTCATGTCTGAAATAGAAAACAAATTTATTCAACGCAAATAATTGGAATTAATCAGCTCAAAAATAGGTTTTCTTTCAAGTCGAATTATTTTACTCTAACCTTTCATTTGCTAGTACGGTAGTTGACATGAGCAAGTTGGGAGAAAGATTGAACACAAAGGTACAGTTCATGTCCTCGCAGTCTGGACAATGCAAACACGTCCGTTTGCCGCCACATTGCGGCGCCTCTGACGTCTCACTGCTGACGCCATCCTGCGAAGACGCAGTGCACAATGACCGTTCCCCTCCGTAACAAGCTGCGCACTACCGTGGAAGTCCAGGTGCATAGTCGACATCGCGGACACTTCATGATGGCTTAAAACTACCTTTCGATTTGAGGCCGGCGGACAGCAGGACTGTTGTGCTCGTGCGGGATCCGCGAGGAGAGCGGTCAATCAGCTTGCGAGGGTTTCTCCCGTGTGGCGGGCGGGAAGGGGTAAGACGAGCGCGTTCACTTCTTTCGGTGGTCCACATGACAACCACTTGTGCTCAGAACTTTGTTTCAGGCCAGGGACGGTGTGGATCTCCGTGAAGAGGGTGGAAGGGGTCAGTTGTAGGGCTCGGCGGTCGGCCATCGGGCTTGGCAGCCTTCCCTGCTTCTCGTCAAGCACATGCATTGAAGTCGCAACGGCAATCCATGGGCTGTTTTTCGGAGCTCCATTTGTCTTGGGTTTGCTTCTTGCAACACGACGAGTTTCAGACCATTCAAAGAGCAGCGCA
>SZWC01005554.1:32927-44064 GCA_023375785.1 Penium margaritaceum
CAAGGTCATGCCTAGTGCATCTGCACTGTGATTGGACACTCTGACCGTGGCTGTTATGATCAATAGAATTAAAAGTCACTTGGATACATTTGTGGTCATGGTCAGTGGCACATGCCAACTTTGTGAAGGCATTGCGCACAATAGCCACACCGAGCCACCGGAATTCTACCCTGTTCATACCTGTAACGTCCTGTCCAGTGTATCTGCACTGTGATTGGACCCTCTGACCGTGGCTGACCTGTGTTATAATTAATAGCCGTTTAAGGTACTTGGTAAACTTTGTGGTCATGGTCAGTGGCATATGCCAACTTTGTCAAGGCATTGCGCACAATAGTCGTGCCAAGCCACGAGTTCTTTACCTTGTTTTTACCTGCAAGGTCATGCCCAGTACATCTCAACTGTGATTGGGCACTCTGACTGTGGATGACTCCTGTTACGATTCGTATAAGTTAAAGTCACTTGGTAAACTTTGTCATCATGGTCAGTGGCACATGCCAACCTTGTCAAGGCATTGCGCACAATAGCCGTGCCAAGACACCACGTTTTTTACCCTGTTTATACCTGCAAGGCAATGCATATTATATATGCACTGTGATTGGGTACTCTGACCGTGGCTGACTCGTATTATGATTCTTATAGGTTAAAGTCACTTGGTAAACTTTGTGGTCATGGTCAGTGGCACATGCCAACTTTGTCAGGGCATTGCGCACTGTAGCCACACCGAGCCACCAGTATTCAATGTTTTTTACACCTGCAATTTCATGCCTAGTACATCTGCACTGTGATTGGACAATTTGACAGTGGCTGACTCGTGTTATGATCAATAGAAGTAAATGTCACTTGGATATATTTGTGGTCATGGTCAGTGGCACATGTCAACTTTATCAAGGCATTGTGCACAATAGCCACACCAAGCCACCAGTATTCTTCCTTGTTCATACATGCAAGGTCATGCGCAGTATCTGTACTGTGATTGGACACTCTGACCGAGGCTGACTCGTGTTATGATTCATAGCCGTTTAAGGTACTTGGTAAACTTTGTGGTCATGGTCAGTGGCACATGCCAACTTTGTGAAGGTATTGCGCACAATAGCCGTGCCAAGCCACCGGTTTTTTAACTTGTTTATACCTGCAATGTCATGTATATTATATGTGCACAATGATTGGTCACTCTGACCGTGGATGACTCGTGTTACGATTCGTAGAAGTTAGAGTCGATTGGTAAACTTTGTGGTCAGGGTCAGTGGCACATGCCACCTTTGTCAAGGCATTGCGCACAATAGCCACACTGAGCCACCAGTATTCTACCTTGTTTGCACCTGCACGGTCATGCCTAGTACATCTGCACTATGATTGGACACTCTGACCGTGGCTGACTTGTGTTATGATCGATCGAATTAAAAGTCACTTAGTTTCATTTGTGGTCATGGTCAGTGGCACATGCGAACTTTGTCAGGGCATTGCGCACAATAGCCACATCGAGCCACCAGTATTCTACATTGTTTATACCTGTAAGGTCATGCCCAGTATATCTGCACTGTGATTGGACACTCTGACTGTGGCTGACTCGTGTTATGTTTCATAACCGTTTAAGGTACTTGGTAAACTTTGTGGTCATGGTCTGTGGCACATGCCAGCTTTGTCAAGGCATTGCGTACAATAGCCATGCCAAGCCACCGGTTTTTTACCTTGTTTATACCTTTAAGGTCATTCCTAGTACATGTGAACTATGATTGGGCACTCAGACTGTGGCTGACTCGTGTTACGATTCATAGAAGTTAAAGTCACTTAGTAAACCTTGTGGTCATGGTCAGTGGCACATGCCAACTTGGTCAAGGCATTGCACACAATAGCCACTCTGAGCCACCAGTATTCTGCCTTCTTTGCACCTGCAAGATCATGCCTAGTACATATGCACTGTATTTGGACACTCTGACCATGGTTAACTCGTGTTATGATCAATGGAAGTAAAAGCCACTTGGATACATTTGTGGTCATGGTCAGTGGCACATGCCAACTTTCTCAAGGAGCTGCACACAATAACCACACTGAGCCACCAGAAGTATACCTTGTTTATACCTGTAAGGTCATGCCCAGTATATCTGCACTGTGATTGGACACACTGACAGTGGCTGACCTGTGTTATGATTAATAGCCGTTTAAGGTACTTGGTAAACTTTGTGGCCATGGTCAGTGGCACATGCCAACTTTGTCAAGGCATTGCGCACAATAGCCGTGCCAAGCCACCAGTTGTTTACCTTGTTTATACCTGCCAGCTCATGCCTAGTAAACCTGAACTGTGATTGGGCACTCTGATTGTGGCTGACTCGTGTTACGATTCGTACAAGTTAAAGTCACTTGGTAAACTTTGTGGTCATGGTCAGTGGCACATACCACCTTGTCAAGGCATTGCGCACAATAGCCGTGCCAAGACACCGGTTTTTTGCCCTGTTTATACCTGCAAGGTCATGCATATTAGATGTGCACTGTGATTGGGTACTCTGACACTGGCTGACTCGTGTTATGATTCATAGAAGTTAAAGTCACTTAGTAAACATTGTGGTCATGGACAGTGGTACATGCCAACTTTGTCAAGGCATTGCGCACAATAGCCACACCAAGCCAACAGTATTCTACCTTGTTTGCACCTACAAGATCATGCCTAGTACATCTGCAGTGTGATTGGACACTCTGACCGTGGCTGACTCGTGTTATGATCAATACAAGTAAAAGTCACTTGGATACATTTGTCGTCATGGTCAGTGACACATGCCAACTTTGTCAAGGCATTGCGCACAATAGCGACACCGAGCCACCAGTACTCTACCTTGTTCATACCAGTGAGGTCATGCGTAGTATATATGCACTATGATTGGACACTCTGAACGTGGCTGACTCGTGTTATGATTCATAGCCGTTTAAGGTACTTGGTAAACTTTGTGGTCATGGTCAGTGGCACATGCCAACTTTGTCAAGGCATTGCGCACAATAGCCATGCCAAGCCACTGGTTTTTTAATTTGTTTATACCTGCACGATCATGCATATTAGATGTGCAATGTGATTGGGCACTCTGACCGTGGCTGACTCATGTTACGATTTGTAGAAGTTAAAGTCAGTTGGTAACCTTCTTTGTACATGTAAGGTCATGCCCAGTATATCTGCACTGTGATTGGACACTCTGGCTGTGGCTGACTTGTGTCATGATTCATAACCGTTTAAGGTACTTGGTAAACTCTGTGGTCATGGTCTGTGGCCCATGCTAGCTTTGTCAAGGCATTGCGCACAATAGCCACACTCAGCCACTAGTATTCTACCTTGTTTGCACCTGCAAGATCATGCCTAGTACATCTGCACTGTGATTGGACACTCTGACCGTGGCTGACTCGTGTTATGATCAATACAAGTAAAAGTCACTTGGATACATTTGTGGTCATGGTCAGTGGCACATGCCAACTTTGTCAAGGAATTGCACAGAATAACCACACCGAGCCACCAGTATTCTACATTGTTTATACCTGTAAGGTCTTGCCCAGTATATCTGCACTGTGATAGGACACTCTGACTGTGGCTTACCTGTGTTATGATTCATAACCGTTTAAGGTACTAGGTAAACGTTGTGGTCAGGGTCAGTGGCACATGCCAACTTTGTCAAGGCATTGCGCACAATAGCCGTGCCAAGCCACCGGGTTTTTACCTTGTTTATACTTGCAACCTCAAGCCTAGTACATCTGAACTTTGATTGGGCACTCTGACTGTGGCTGACTCGTGTTACGATTCGTACAAGTTACATACACTTTGAAATATTTTGTGGTCATGGTCAGTGGCACATGCCAACTTTTTCAAGGCATTGCGCACAATAGCCGTGCCAAGACACCGGTTTTTAACCCTGTTTATACCTGCAAGATCATGCATATTAGATGTGCACTGTGATTGGGTACTCTGACTGTGGCTGACTCGTGTTATGATTCGTAGAAGTTAAAGTCTCTTGGTAAACTTTGTGGTCATGGTCAGTGGCACATGCCAACTTTGTCAAGGTATTGCGCACAATAGCCACACCAAGCCACCAGTATTCTACCTTGTTTGCACCTGCAAGAACATGCCTAGTACATCTGCACTGTGATTTGACACTCTGACCGTGGCTGACTCGTGTTATGATCAACAGAAGTAAAAGTCACTTGGATACATTTGTGGTCATGGTCAGTGGCACATGCCAACTTTGTCAAGGCATTGCGCACAATAGCCACACCGAGCCACCAGTACTCTACCTTGTTCATACCTGTGAGGTCATGCACAGTATATATGCACTATGATTGGACACTCTGACTGTGGCTGACTCGTGTTATGATTCATAGCCGTTTAAGGTACTTGGTAAACTTTGTGGTCATGGTCAGTGGCACATGCCAACTTTGTCAAGGCATTGTGCACAATAGCCATGCCAAGCCACTGGTTTTTTAACTTGTTTATTCCTGCAAGGTCATGCATATAAGTTATGCACTGTGATTGGACACTCTGACCGTAGCTGACTCGTATTACGATTCGTAGAAGTTAAAGTCACTTGGTAAACTGTGTGGTCATGGTCTGTGGCACATGCCAACTTCGCCAAGGCATTGCGCACAATAGCCATATCGAGCTACCATTATTCTACCTTGTTGCACCTGCAAGGTCATGCCTAGTAAATCTGCACTGTGATTGGACACTCTGACCGTGGCTGACTCGTGTTATGATCAATAGAAGTAAAAGTCACTTGGATACAATTGTGGTCATGGTCAGTGGCACATGTCAAATTTGTCAAGGCATTGCACACAATAGCCATTCCAAGCCATCAGAATTCTACATTGTTCATACCTGTAAGGTCATGCCCAGTGTATCTTCACTGCGATTGGACACTCTGACCGTGGCTGAATTGTGTTATAATGCATAGCCGTTTAAGGTACTTGGTAAAACTTGTGGTCATGGTCAGTAGCACATGCCAACTTTGTCAAGGCATTGCGCATAATAGCCGTGCCAAGCCATTGATTTTTTACCTTGTTTAGACCTGCAAGGTCAAGCTTGGTACATCTAAACTGTGATTGGGCACTCTGACTGTGGATGACTCCTGTTACGATTCGTATACGTTTAAGTCACTTGGTAAACTTTGTGGTCATGGTCAGTGGCACATGCCAACTTCGTCAAGGCATTGCACACAATAGCCACACCAAGCCACCAGTATTCTACCTTGTTTGTACCTGCAAGGTCATGCCTAGTACATCTTCACTGTGATTGATCACTCTGACCGTGGCTGACTTGTGTTGTGATCAATAGAATGAAACGTCACTTACTTGTATTTGTGGTCATGGTCAGTGGAACATGCCAACTTTGTCAAGGCATTGCGCACAATAGCCATACCGAGCCACCAATATTCTACCTTGTTTATACCTGTACGGTCATGCCCATTATATCTGCACTATGACTGGACACTCTGACTGTGGCTGACTCGTGTTATGATTCATAGCCGTTTAAGGTACTTGGTAAACTTTGTGGTCATGGTCAGTGGCACATGCCAACTTTGTCAAGGCATTGCGCACAATAGCCATACCGAGCCACCAATATTCTACCTTGTTTATACCTGTACGGTCATGCCCATTATATCTGCACTATGACTGGACACTCTGACTGTGGCTGACTCGTGTTATGATTCATAACCGTTTAAGGTAATTGCTAAACAATGTGGTCATGGTCTGTGGCACATGCCAGCTTTTTCAAGGCATTGGGCACAATAGCCATGCCAAGCCACCGGTGTTTTACCTTGTTTATACCTGTAAGGTCATGTCTAGTACATCTGAACTGTGTTTGGGTACTCAGACTGTGGCTGACTCGTGTTATGATTCATAGCCGTTTAAGGTACTTGGTAAACTTTGTGGTCATGGTCAGTGGCACATGCCAGCTTTGACAAGGCATTGCACACAATAACCACACCGAGCCACCAGTATTCTACCTTGTTTATACCTGTAAGGTCATGCTCAGTATATCTGCACTGTGATTGGACACTCAGACTGTGGCTGACCCGTGTTATCATTCATAGCCGTTCAAGGAACTTGGTAAACTTTGTGGTCATGGTCAGTGGCACATGCCAACTCTGTCAAGGCATTGCGCACAACAGCTGTGCCAAGCCACCGGTTTTTTTCCATGTTTATGTCTGCAAGCTCATGCCTAGTACATCTGAAAAGTGATTTGGCACTCTGACTGTGGTTGACTTGTGTTACGGTTTGTACAAGTTAACGTCACTTGGTAAACTTTGTGGTCATGGTCAGTGGCATATGCCAACTTTGTCAAAGCATTGCGCACAATAGCCGTGCCAAGACACCGGTTTTTAACCCTGTTTATGCCTGCAAGATCATGCATATTAGATGTGCACTGTTATTGGGTACTCTGACTGTGGCTGACTCGTGTTATGATTCGTAGAAGTTAAAGTCACTTGGTAAACGTTGTGGCCATGGTCAGTGGCACATGCCAACCTTGTCAAGGCATTGCGCACAATAGCCACACCAAGCCACCAGTATTCTACCTTGTTTGCATGTGCAAGATAATGCCTAGTACATCTGCACTGTGATTGGACACTCTGACTGTGGCTGACTCGTGTTATGATGAATAGAAGTAAAAGTCACTTGGATACATTTGTGGTCATGGTCGGTGGCACATGCCACCTTTGTCAAGGCATTGTGCACAAATAGCCACACCGAGCCACCATTACTCTACCTTGTTCATACCTGTGAGGTCATGCGCAGTATATGTGCACTATGATTGGACACTCTGACTGTGGCTGACTCGCGTTTTGATTCATAGCCGTCTAAGGTACTTGGTAAACTTTGTGGTCATGGTCAGTGACACATGCCAGCTTTGTCAAGGCATTGCGCACAATAGCCATGCCAAGCCACCGGTTTTTTACCTTGTTTATACCTGCAAGGTCATGCCTTGTACATCTGAATTGTGATTGGGCACTCTGACTGTGGCTGACTGGTGTTACGATTCATAGAAGTTAAAGTCACTTGGTAAACTTTGTGGTCATGGTCATTGGCACATGCCAACTTGGTGAAGGCATTGCGCACACTAGCCACTTCGAGCCACCAGTATTCTACCTTGTTTGCACGTACACGATCATGCCTAGTACATCTGTACTGTGGTTGGACACTCTGACCGTGGCTGACTCGTGTTATGATCAATAGAAGTAAAAGCCAATTGGATACATTTGTGGTCATGGTCAGTGGCACATGCCAACTTCGTCAAGGCATTGCACACATTAACCACACCAAGCCACCAGTATTCTACCTCGGTTATACCTGTAAGGTCATGCCGAGTATATCTGCACTGTGATTGGACACTCTGACCGTGGCTGACCCGTGTTGTGATTCATAGCCGTTTAAGGTACTTGGTAAACTTTGTGGTCATGGTCAGTGGCACATGCCAACTTTGTCAAGGCATTGCGCAAAAAAGCCGTGCCAAGCCACCGGTTTTTAACCTTGTTTATACCTGCAAGGTCATGCCTAGTACATCTGAACTGTGATTGGGCACTCTGACTGTGGCTGACTTGTGTTACGATTCGTACAAGTTAAAGTCACTTGGTAAACTTTGTGGTCATGGTCAGTGGCACATGCCAACTTTGTCAAGGCATTGCGCACCATAGCCGTCCCAAGACACCAGGTTTTAACCCTGTTTATACCTGCAAGGTCATGCATTTTCATGTGCACTGTGATTGGGTACTCTGACTGTGGCTGAATCGTGTTATGCTTCATAGAAGTTAAAGTCAATTGGTAAACTTTGTGGTCATGGTCAGTGGCACATGCCAACGTTGTCAAGGCATTGCGCACAATAGCCACACCAAGCCACCAGTATTCTAACTTTTTTAAACCAGCAAGATCATGCCTAGTACATCTGCAGTGTGATTGGACACTCTGACTGTGGCTGACTCGTGTTATGATCAATAGAAGTAAAAGTCACTTGGATACATTTTTGGTCATGGTCAGTTACGCATGCCAGCTTTGTCAAGGTATTACGCACAATAGCCACACCGAGCCACCAGTAGTCTACCTTTTTCATACTTGCGAGGTCATGCGCAGTACATCTGCACTATGATTGGACAATCTGACTGTGGCTGACTCGTGTTATGATTCATAGCCGTTAAAGGTACTTGGTAAACTTTGTGGTCATGATCAGTGGCACATGCCAACTACGTAAAGGCATTGCGCACAATAGCCGTGCCAAGCTACCAGTTTTTTAACTTGTTTATACCTGTAAGGTCTTGCATATTAGATGTGCACTCTGATTGGGCACTCTGACCGTGGCTGACTCGTGTTATGATTCGTAGAAGTTAAAGTCACTTGGTAAAATTTGTGGTCATGGTCAGTGGCACATGACAACTTTGTCAAGGCATTGCGCACAATAGCCACACCGAGCCACCAGTATTCTACATTGTTTGCACCTGCAAGATCATGCCTAGTACATCGGCACTTTGATTGGACACTCTGACCGTGGCTGACTCGTGTTATGATCAATAGAAGTATAAGTCACTTGGATGCATTTGTGGTCATGGTCAGTGGCACATGCCAACTTTGTCAAGGCATTGCACACAATAGCCACACCGAGCCACCAGTATTGTACCTTGTTGATACCTGTAAGGTCATGTCCTGTATATTAGCACTGTGATTGGACACTCTGACCGTGGCTGACTCGTGTTATGATTCATAGCCGTTAAAGGTACTTGGTAAACTTTGTGGTCGTGGTCAGTGGCACATGCCAACTTTGTCAAGGCATTGCGCACAATAGCCATGACAAGCCACCGGTTTTGTAACTTGTTTATACATGCAAGGTCATGCATATTAGATGTGTACTGTGATTGGGCACTCTGATCGTGGCTGACTCGTGTTACGATTTGTAGAAGTTAAAGTCACTTGGTAAACTTTATGGTCATGGTCACTGGCACGTGCCAACTTCGTCAAGGCATTGCGCACAATAGCCACACCGAGCCACCAGTATTCTACCTTGTTTGCACTTGCAAAATCATGCCTAGTACATCTGCACTGTGGTAGGACACTCTGACCGTGTCTGACTCGTGTTATGATCAATATAAGTAAATTTCACTTACATACATTTGTGGTCATGGTCAGTGGCACATGCCAACTTTGTCAAGGCATTGCGCACAATAGCCATGACAAGCCACTGGTTTTGTAACTTGTTTATACCTGCAAGGTCATGCATATTAGATGTGTACTGTGATTGGGCACTCTGATCGTGGCTGACTCGTGTTTCGATTCGTAGAAGTTAAAGTCACTTGGTAAACTTTGTGGTCATGGTCAGTGGCACATGCCAGCTTTGTCAAGGCATTGCGCACAATAGCCACACCAAACCACCAGTATTCTACCTCAGTGTTGACCCGGGGTTCCGAGGTGACCCTGTCACTGTGGCTGGTCTACAGCGAGGGGGGTCTTGATGTGGACCGCGTTCGCGTTCGCCAAAAAACGCGAGGTGGGGTCCTCGGACGCGTGAGCTGGCCCCAGCCCACCGACCAGCCCTGCCACGCGGAAGCCCACCAAGGTGCCCCCCCCCCCCCTTGCCCAGCCACCATCCCTCGCTCGCACGTCCTCCTCCACAAATTCCGTTTTCATTCAACTTTCAAACCCATGTCATATTAGGGTTTGATGTTCTCTTTTAAAATTGTTGAACCAGGGTTTGACATTCCAATGATTTCTGAAATTATCTTAATGGACATATATTTCTGAAATTCTCTTGAATTGAGGTGTCAAATGAAAATGAACATTATTGTGGGGTATGATAGGGATATCCGATAGGTGGCAGATATTTCGTCCACCGATCACTGGTTGTTTCACGGCCATATCAACGATTACTCCGGCTGCACAGTTTGAGTCCACGTACATGGATGATTGTTGATTTCTTTCTGAATATTTTTACTTTCAGTTCTGTCCGCAAATCGTACTTCAGTCCATCTTTTTAACTATCATTTTGTGCGCTCCCGGTGGCGAAATCAGCGCAAACGCGAGGTTCACGATGAAACTCGCAGCTCAAAAGTTTTGCAATGCCCCTTTTTGTTTTTGACGCATTCGATTGCCGTGGATCAATCAGTCGGTGCAATCAATCCCTGTCGGTTGCTCGGACGCCGTCGATCTCTCTACCGACGGCGAGCAAGAACCGACGATCGATTGATGTCGATCGATTGGCCGACGGCCGAGGAACGATCCACAAGGGCTAATTGTCGATGGGACCACTGCCGGTGGTCGCCGGAAGTGGACCCATCGACGGTGGCTCCTCGTCGGATCGATCCACTGCCGGTGTTCGCTGGCCGTGGATCCATCGACGGTGGCTCCTCGTCGGATCGATCCACTGCCTGTGGTCGCCGGCCGTGGATCCATCGACGGTGGCTCCTCGTCAGATCGATCCACTGCCGGTGTTCGCTGGCCGTGGATCCATCGACGGTGGCTCCTCGTCAGATCGATCCACTGCCGGTGGTCGCCGACCGTGGATCCACAGCCGGTGGTCGCCGGCGGAGGGCTGACCAGCCCGTCCAGCATTGATAAGCTTGGATCGATGGTGAACGGAGCATGGATCCAAAGGCCGACGAGGCCTGGCGGGGAGCAGGAGGCAGGGGCAGGGCCTCGCAACCACCCACCGGTCGGGTCCTATGCCTCGAGTGAGGCCGATGAGGCCTGGCAGGAGGCAGGGGCAGGGGCAGGGGCCCTTGCAACCACCCACCGCTCGGGTGGTTGACACTGGATCCGCGTCGTAACAACGCTATGAAGTACTACTAGTCGTTCCGCGTCACTCATACGCGAATAGAGCATTACGATTGTATGAACGAGGTGCATCCATGGCACCTCGGCGCCAGACTGCACCATCTGTGATGGAATCGTCATCCCTTCCATCTTCAACCTCTGTTGCCTCTGCGTACCGTCTGAACCATGCGGACTTCAACCCCCCTCCTGCCGGGCGTCTCCATGGAGATCATCTAACGCTGGCCCTCTCGCGTCACTGTCAGCCAGTGCCTACGGCCTCAAGGAAACCTGGGTTCTTTTGTGGCTCATGCGGCGTTACGTCAAGCGACACTTGCGACCGCATCCGCGGGCATTTCGGTATCCCAAACGGCAACAT
>SZWC01005554.1:113845-125658 GCA_023375785.1 Penium margaritaceum
GCTGATGAGGAAGGCGGCGTGGATGATGCTGCTGACGAGGAACTTGGGAGGAGGTGACAGAAGACGAGATGAGACGAGCTGTTTATGAAGCTGGAGAGACAGGCAAAGGGCGACACGAGGAGGGCAGATGAGACTGAGACAATGAAGGAGGCTCAAGTGAAGATGATGACAAGGGCGGAGGGCAGATGACGGAGGCGGAGGATGGAGATGTAGCCGGAGGATGACGGGGTGCTAGGAAGAGCGAGTGAGGCAACAAATGGCTCTACTTTCAAGAGAGTGACGGCTTGTTCCCAGTTTGCCCGAGACCGACGGGCAGGAAGACTGGTGGTGTCCGATGTCTTGGTTGCTGGAGGGAATTGGTTGCAGCACATGGAGTCATGCGGAGGGCAGAGACACTGGTCCGCTAATGTCAAGAGAGTGATGGTTTGTTCCCCAGTTGGCTCACAATGGGAGCAGGAAGACTGGTGGTGTCCGATGTCCTGCCGGCGGGCGTTGCACTGCTGCAGGTGACGATGCTAGAAGGCGGTGCGAGGACGTGGTGCGGCACAACGAGTGCGAGGGGGCTGATGTCGATGGGGCAGATGGAGCAGATGAGGCTGATGAGAGGAGAGAAGAAGGACGGAGGTGCTTGTGAAGATGAGAGGCAGTAGGTGACGAGCGGCAAGAAGCTTCCGGGAAGTTGATGACAGGCGGCGGCTCGGGAGTTGCTTGCGACTGTTGTAAACAAGTCACCAATTGTTGGCCACGGGCGCGGAATGGGCGCAGGGCTTCCTTAGGATGATGAGGCTTTGCTTCAGCGCAAAAAGACTCCAAGCAACGTTGTTGATGTCAGCTATCTCCGAGGTGGAGAGGTACAAAGTAATGGCAGAGGCGACGGAAGAGTGCAGATACGAGAGGAGATATAGTGATGGAGGCAGAGTGATGACGAGGTCACGAGGCATCAGGTGATGTTGCCTGATGCTCTGATACCATGTCAGAAGAATGCAATGCGCGAGGATGGCAGGAGCGGAAGCAGGTAGAAGCACTGTGGCATGCAGAAGTGAGTTAGCAGAATGACAGAAGCAGAAAGGCAAAGCTGGTCCCAAGGAGTTAGTTGTAGGACCTTGAGAGAGGCGAGGCACACAAGCTCCAAGGTAGAAAGAGGGCAGTGAGAGAGCACGGGAGCAAAGCGAGTGAAGTGCCAGATGTGAGCGAAAGGTCACGAGTGAGGAAGCGAAGCGATAGATGGTAGGCGAGGTGAACGCAGGCAGGAGGCGAGCAGAGCGAAGACATGGCGGCGACGCCGCGGAACCGAAAGGGAACAGGATGCGTGGAACTGTTCTGGTTAAGCTAGGAGGGAATGAACGTCCTCCTTATAAGGGATAGGACAAGACAAAAGGGAAAGCAAAGGCTTATTGTGCAGTAGCCGGACGTGATGGCGGTCAGGCCGCTTATTAGGAGATTACTCGGTATCGTGCCGTTGGTCGGTTCTCACCGTCAATGGTTCGTGTGTGATGGGACCGAGGTGGTTCATGCAGAGGCTTGAACCGTTATTGAGAGTGCTTGGTATTTCCGAGAGCAGAAGAGCCAGAGAATCCTGGAGATGAACCCGTTAGATGTCCTGTCTTGATAGAGACACCATTCTGACAATAGCCGTGCCAAGCCAGCAAGGTCATGCATAGTACATATGCACTGTGATTGGGCACTCTGACCGTGGCTGACTCGTGTTACGATGCGTAGAAGTTAAAGTTACTTGGTAAACGTTGTGGTAATGATCAGTGGCACATGCCAACTTTGTCAAGGCATTGTGCACAATAGCCACACCAAGCCACCCGTATCCTACATTGTTTGCACCTGCAAGATCATGCCTAGTACATCTCCACTATGATTGGACACTCTGATTGTGGCTGACTCGTGTAATGATTCATAGAAGTTACAGTCACTTGGTTAACTTTGTGGTCATGGTCTGTGGCATATGCCAACTTTGTCAAGGCATCGCGCACAATAGCCGCACTGAGCCACCAGTGTTTTACCTTGCTGATACCTGCAAGGTCATGCATATTACATCTGCACTGTGATTGGACACTCTGACCGTGGCTGACTCGTGTTACGATGCGTAGAAGTTAAAGTTACTTGGTAAACGTTGTGGTCATGGTCAGTGGCACATGCCAACTGTGTCAAGGCATTGCGCACAATAGCCGTGCCAAGCCACCAGTATTCTACCTTGTTTGTACCTGCAAGATCATGCCTAGTACATCTGCACTGTGATTGGACACTCTGACCGTGGCTGACTCGTGTTACGATGCGTAGAAGTTAAAGTTACTTGGTAAACGTTGTGGTCATGGTCAGTGGCACATGCCAACTGTGTCAAGGCATTGCGCACAATAGCCGTGCCAAGCCACCAGTATTCTACCTTGTTTGTACCTGCAAGATCATGCCTAGTACATCTGCACTGTGATTGGACACTCTGACCGTGGCTGACTCGTGTTACGATGCGTAGAAGTTAAAGTTACTTGGTAAACGTTGTGGTCATGGTCAGTGGCACATGCCAACTGTGTCAAGGCATTGCGCACAATAGCCGTGCCAAGCCACCAGTATTCTACCTTGTTTGTACCTGCAAGATCATGCCTAGTACATCTGCACTGTGATTGGACACTCTGACCGTGGCTGACGCGTGTTATGATTCATAGCCGTTTAAGGTACTTGGTAAACTTTGTGGTAATGGTCAGTGGCACATGCCAACTTTTTCAAGGCATTGCGCACAATAGCCGTGCCAAGCCACCAGTATTCTACCTTGTTTGTACTTGCAAGATCATGCCTAGTACATCTGCACTGTGATTGGACACTCGGACTGTGGCTGACTCGTGTTATGATCAATATAAGTAAAAGTCACTTGGATGCATTTGTGGACATGGTCAGTGGCACATGCCAACTTTGTCAAGGCATTGCACACAATAACCACACCGAGCCACCAATATTCTACCTTCTTTATACCTGTAAAGGTCATGCCCAGTCTAACTGCACTGTGAGTGGACACTCTGACCGTGGCTGACTTGTGTTATGATTCATAGCCGTTTAAGGTACTTGATAAACTTTGTGGTCATGGTCAGTGGCACATGCCAACTTTGTCAACGCATTGCACACAATAGTTACACCAAGCCACCAGTATTCTACCTTGTTTATACTTGCAAGGTCATGCCCAATATATCTGCACTGTGATTGGACACTCTGACCGTGGCTGACTCGTGTTATGATTTATAGCTGTTTAAGGTACTTGGTAAACTTTGTGGTCATGGTTAGTGGCTCATGCCAATTTTGTCAAGGCATTGCGCACAATAGCCGTGCCAAGCCACCTGTTTGTTACCTTGTTTATACCTGGAAGGTCATGCCTAGTACGTCTAAACTGTGATTGGACACTCTGACTGTGGCAGACTCGTGTTACGATTCGTAGAAGTTAAAGCCACTTGGTAAACTTTGTGGTCATGGTCAGTGGCTCATGCCAACTTTGTCAAGGCATTGCGCACAATAGCCACACTGAGCCACCAGTATTCTACCTTGTTTGTACCCGAATGATCATGCCTAGTACATCTGCATTGTGATTAGACACTCTGACTGTGGCTGACTTGTGTTATGATCAATAGGAGTAAAAGTCACTTGAATGTATGTGTGGTCATCGTCAGTGGCACATGCCAACTTTGTCAAGGCATTCTGCACAATAGCCGCACCGAGCCACCAGTATTCTACCTTGTTTATACCTGAAATGTCATGCCTAGTATATCGGCACTTTGATTGGACACTCTGACCGTGGCTGACTCGTGTTATGATTCATAGCCGTTTAAGGTACTTGGTAAACGTTGTGGTAATGGTCAGTGGCACATGCCAGCTTTTTCAAGGCATTGCGCACAATAGCCGTGCCAAGCTACCAGTATTCGACCTTGTTTTTACTTGCAAGATTATGCCTAGTACATCTGCACTGTGATTGGACACTCGGACTGTGGCTGACTCGTGTTATGATCAATATAAGTAAAAGTCACTTGGATACATTTGTGGACATGGTCAGTGGCACATGCCAACTTTGTCAAGGCATTGCACACAATAGCCACACCGAGCCACCAGTATTCTACCTTCTTTATACATGTAAAGGTCATGCCCAGTATATCTGCACTGTGAGTAGACACTCTGACCGTGGCTGGCTTGTGTTATGATTCATAGCCGTTTAAGGTACTTGATAAACTTTGTGGTCATGGTCAGTGGCACATGCCAACTTTGTCAAGGCATTGCACACAATAGTTACACCGAGCCACCAGTATTCTACCTTGTTTATACCTGCAAGGTCATGCCCAATATATCTGCACTGTGATTGGACACTCTGACCGTGGCTGACTCGTGTTATGATTTATAGCTGTTTAAAGTACTTGGTAAACTTTGTGGTCATGGTTAGTGGCACATGCCAACTTTGTCAAGGCATTGCGCAAAATAGCCGTGCCAAGCCACCTGTTTTTTACCTTGTTTATACCTGGAAGGTCATGCCTGGTACGTCTAAACTGTGATTGGACACTCTGACTGTGGCTGACTCGTGTTACGATTCGTAGAAGTTAAAGTCACTTGGTAAACCTTGTGGTCATGGTCAGTGGCACATGCCAACTTTGTCAAGGCATTGCGAACAATAGCCACACCGATCCACCAGTATTCTACCTTGTTTGTACCTGAAAGATCATGCCTAGTACATCTGCATTGTGATTAGACACTCTGACTGTGGCTGACTCGTGTTATGATCAATAGAAGTAAAAGTCACTTGAATGTATGTGTGGTCATCGTCAGTGGCACATGCCAACTTTGTCAAGGTATTCTGCACAATAGCCGCACAGAGCCACCAGTATTCTACCTTGTTTATACCTGGAATGTCATGCCTAGTATATCGGCACCTTGATTGGACACTCTGACCGTGGCTGACTCGTGTTATGATTCATAGCCGTTTAATGTACTTGGTGAACTATGTGGTCATGGTCAGTGGCATATTCCAACTTTGTCAATGCATTGCGCACAATAGCCGTGCTAAGCCACCAGTCTTTTACCCTGTTTATACCTGTAAGGTCATGTATATTAGATGTGCACTGTGATTGGGTACTCTGACCGTGGCTGACTCGTGTTGTGATTCGTAGAAGTTAAAGTCACTTGGTAAACTTTGTGGTCATGGTCAGAGGCACATGCAAAGTTTGTCAAGGCATTGCGCACAATAGCCACACCGAGCCACCAGTATTCTACCTTGTTTGTACCTGCAAGATCATGCCTAGTATATCTGCACTGTGATTGGGCACTCTGACTGTGGCTGACTCATGTTACGATTTGTAGGAATTAAAGGCACTTGGTAACCTTTGTGGTCATGGTCAGTGGCACATGCCAACTTTGTCAAGGCATTGCGCACAATAGCTGTGCCAAGTCACCGGTTTTGTACCTTGTTTATACCCGCAAGGTCATGCATATTAGATGTACGCTGTGATTAAGCACTCAGACCGTGGCTGACTCGTGTTACGATTTGTAGAAGTTTAAGTCACTTGGTAACCTTTGTCATCATGGTCAGTGGCACATGTCAACTTTGTCAAGGCATTGCACACAATAGCCACACCGAGCCACCAGTATTCTACCTTGTTTAAACCTGCAAGATCATGCCTAGTACATCTGCACTGTGATTGGACACTCTGACCGTGGCTGACTCGTGTTATGATCAATAGAAGTAAAAGTCACCTGGATACATTTGTGGTCGTGGTCAGTGGCACATGCCACTTTTGTCAAGGAATTGCGCACAATAGCCACACCGAGCCACCCATATTCTACCATGTTTATACCTGCAAGATCATGCCTAGTACATCTGCACTGTCATTGGACACTCTGACCGTGGCTGACTCGTGTTATGACCAATAGAAGTAAAAGTCACTTTTATACATTTGTGGTCATGGTCAGTGGCACATGCCACCTTTGTCAAGGCATTGCGCACAGAAGCCACACCGAGCCACCAGTATTCTACCTTGTTTATACCTAGTGACTTTAACTTCTATGAATCATCACATGATTCTGCTACAGTCAGAGTACCCAATCACAGTGCACGTGTACTACGCATGACCTTGCAGATATAAAAAAGGTAAGAGGCTTGGTGTGGCTATTGTGCGCAATGCGTTGACAAAGTTGGCATGTGCCACTGACCATGACCACAAAGTATAGCAAGTGACTTTAACTTCTACGCATCGTAACATGAGTCAGCCACGGTCAGAGTGCCCAATCACAGTGCACATCTAATATGCATGACCTTGCAGGTATAAACAAGGTAAACAAACCGGTGGCGTGGCGTGGCTATTGTGCCCTATGCCCTGACAAAGTTGGCATGTGCAACTAACCATGACCACAAAGATAACCAAGTGACTTTAACTTCTATGAATCATCACATGAGTCAGCCACGGTCAGAGTACCCAATCACAGTGCACGTGTGCTACGCATAAACTTGCAGGTATAAACAAGGTAAAGCACTGGTGGCTCGGTGCGGCTTTTGTGTGCGATGCATTGACAAAGTTGGCATGTGCCACTGACCATGGCCACAAACGTATCCAGGTGACTTTAACTTATACGAATCGTAACACGAGTCAGCCACGGTCAGAGTTAGCACTCACAGTGCACATGTACTATGCATGACCTTGCTGGTATGAACAAGGTAAAAAAACTGGTCACCTGGCACGGCTATTGTGTGCAATGCCTTGACAAGTTGGCCTGTGCCACTGACCACGACCACAAATTTATCCAAGTACCTTAAACAGCTATGAATCATGACACGAGTCAGCCACGTTCAGAGTGCCCAATCACAGTGCACGTGTACCAAGCATGTCCTTGCAGGTATAAACAAGGTAGAATACTGGTGCCTCGGTGTGGCTATTGTGGATAATGCCTTGAGAAAATTGGCATGTGCCACTGACCATGATCACAAATCTGTCCAAGTGATTTTAACTTGTAGGATTTGTAACACGAGTCAGCCACGGTCAGAGTGCCCAATCACAGTGCACATGTACTATGCATGGTCTTGCAGGAACAAACAAGGTAGAATACTGGTGGCTCGATCTGGCTATTGTGCGTAATCCATTGACAAAGTTGGCATGTGCAACTGACCATGACCACAAATTTATCCAAGTTCCTTAAACGTCTATGAATCATGACACGAGTCAGCCACAGTCAGAGTGCCCTATCACAGTGCACGTGTGCTAGGCATAAACTTGTAGGTATAAACAAGGTAAAACACTGGTGGCTCAGGTTTGCTATTGTGCGTGATGCCTTGATAAAGTTTGCATGTGCCACTGACCATGACCACAAACGTATCCACGTGACTTTAACTTCTACGAACCGTAACACGAGTCAGCCACGGTCAGAGTGCCCAATTACAATGCACGTGTACTATGCATGACCTTGCAGGCATAAGCTGTCAGTATTTTGGAGGAGGCAACATTCTCACTGATGAACTAGAGCATAGAGTCTGGTACGTTCCCGAGGGGCGGGCAAGCTCGTGGGGCGAGCCGCAGCGCCAAAGCGCGGGCTACGTCCTAGACTGTGCCGCAGCAACACTCAGGTCAGCATGATGAAGTTGACATAAGAGATGGAATTCAGGAAACACGGCTGGTAGAATATTGTCAGTACTTGGCGTGGGCGCAGCACCGAAGGTGCGTGCGCGATGAAGGAGGTAGGGGCCGCAGCGTAGTGAAGGAGGGCCGATGATGATTGAGTAAGACAGGACCACGGCACTATGATACGGGCAAGCCAGCGGGGCGAGCCACAACAACCATGTGTGGGCCGCGAGTGAGTGGAGACGAACGAGCGGAGCGGAACGTAGGAGAGTGTGAGGCTGCAGAGTCAGGAAACCCGGGCTCACCACACTGACAAATGGAGCAAGTGTGCCGCAGCTGGAAGGCGGGCACATGCGATAATGAACGAAAAGGACGCCGCAGCCACAAGAGCGGGCATGAACAGAAGCATTGACTGATGGAGGCAAGAAAGGCATGGAGACCTGATTGAACCACAAGGGTTAACTTATTGCATGCAACTACAAGAACGTTTAAAGTAGTCCTAGTGCTTGTCCTAGCTAGGAGTCATTTGGCTATGGTGGGCGATGCGAGAGCAGAAGCCGCAGACGTGCTTCTGCTTTGGCAGCTGGTGATGCCTTTGGTGTTCCTGGAGCTTGTGGCGCCACTCGGAGATGGACCCGCCAGTCCCGTTGTGTTGTCGGTACGCGGGGACCGGGCTGCGGTTGTTTTGCTTCGTTGGCGGGAGCGGCGGGTTTCACCGTCGGTATCCAGTCACTTCGGATGGTTTGGATGGATTGTCCGATAAGGGCGCGATCACTAGAGGCAGGGACAGCGAAGCTCATCCGGCCGTTGCCAAACCAGGCTGTTGAGCCTCCCACGGTTGCTGGGATGCACCAGGCGGACGTGAACCAGGTTCTCTGGAATTTCCTCGGAAGGGGCAATTGGACATTGTGGCCGTGTGGGATGTTTGACAACAAGGACCATGAGGACGCCCAGTGAAATTGAGAATTATTTCCAATAGCCCCCCGGAATGTCACAATGTGATCAACATGAGGAGGAGTGAAGCAGTGGGACCAAAAAGGAAGACCAAGGAGTGGTGGAGAGTATGCTGGGATGACGATGGGAGTTTATACAGTGCCTTGGACTGAGGGTGACGGTGACACGTTGTAGTGATGCTGGAGTGCAAGAGACGGGGGAAGTTAATCATACGAGAATGATATGACTTGTGAAATTGGAAGACTGTGAAGTGAGATTCTATGTGAGTCTTTGGGTGAAGAATCTCAGAGGCATTTGGGTAGTAAGAAGCAGTCCACTGGGGACTGAGAGGGGAGGTTAGCAAGGAAAGATGACACAAACGGAAATGACAGAAGATATGGAGATCTGGAATGAAGATGCATGACAAGGAGTGTATTGAACAAGGTCTTACTGCGACCAGAGTCCTCTGAGAGAAAGGAAGTGTGCAGGACAGGTGAGAGAAGAGAAAACTGGGACACCAAGGTCAGGGAAGGCGTCAGGGATGAAGCAGCATCGTGGTTGCTTGTGGTGGTATGCATGCGGCGTTGAGAGGAGATGCAGGTTGAAGGCTGAGATGGGAGGTTGGTGCAAGAGCTGGACAGAGACGAGCATGTGATGACATGTGGTGATAGCTTGGTGTGTCTGAGATGCGCGTACTTGGACTGTGACTCATGATTGTGAGAGGTTCCTTGTGCTTGTGTGTGGTTGGAAGTGGTGATGGGAGCCGGGTTGCTGCTTGGCAGATCCAGGAAGCTGAAGGAGGTTGGCTCATGTGAGAACCAAGGGTAGAGAGTAGTGAGTGCAAAATGAGCTGGAAGGGTGCTCAGGCAGTGCTCAATGATGGTTTCAATTGTGCTGGTGATGGCATGGAAGACAGCAGGTAGGAAAGAAGCAAGATACAGTGCATGAAGAAAGAAAGTGGAGGTAAACAGACCCAAGGCACAAGAAACCCAAAGGCAAAGGAGGGTGAGGTCATGGAGAAGAGCAGCAATGCTTTTGATGAACGGGAGGTAGATGGGAAGAGTGGTCGGGCCTTGGTGAATTCTGGTAGCTGATGTCACTTGAGAGTTCTGATGCCACGTGGAGAGGGTGGAGCAGCGTGCACAAAGACAGAGAGGAGTAGGACTGATGCTCTGTCCAGAGAGAGGTGCAAAGTGAAGACTGGTTAAACAGGCAGTGATGCCTTGGCCGACGAAGTGAAGACGTTGCTGCTGCGGTATGGTGGATGTTGTGTTTTGGGATCAGGGATGAGGTAGGAACAGTGTCTCAGCATGGAGTCCGAAGGTGAGAGTGACCAGTGTAGTAGCTCATGAGACAATATGGCGGAGTCCTTGCAGCACAATCTTGTTGACTCGAGAAAAACAGTCTAGCGGACGCCATCCATGAGATAGGTGGACAGTCGTGCTCATTCTGACTTTGGAGAAAGAGGTGATGATCTTCTGCTGTTGTGGATGTAGTAGGGCATATCTGATAGCTGGTGAGGTCGTTGGAGCCTTTGTTGAGGCGAGGCATTTGTTAGACAGGTTACCAAGACAAAGACAAGATGGAGCTCGGAGGAGATCGCTGATGATGAAGTGTTGCTACTGTTGTGCAAGGGGATGCTGTTGCTGGAAGTGCGGAAGCTGAGAATGTTGCTTCACTCTTTTAGTGAGGTGTAGTTGTACCAAACGGTGCCCTGTTGACATGGTGTGCCCCTTGCCATGAGTGCCGTTGAGTTTACTCCCTGGTTTGACCACTGAGGAGTGGCCAAACACTCAATCTGGCTTTAGATTTGGATTCCTTGGATTTTTCCATGCAGGATCAAGCTTTGAATCGCTCGATTGGAGTGCGTATTCAGAAAGTTAGCCTAGCCCGAAAACCGGGTGTTTGGGGGGTGGAATCTGGTACCCGTCATGGGAGGCGGTATAATCCACCACCAGTGATCCGAGTTCGTCCCCAACGAGCTCCAAATGCACCAGGGCCATAAAGGAAGCAACCAGAGAGTTCTCCTTGACCAGGGTGAACTTCTCCTTTACTTGTAGGCGAGGAAAGGTGCTTCGACGGGTCATCGTCGAAGCGCCTCCCGTTGCCTAGCATGCAAGGCAAGGTGGGCGGCTCCACCAAGGGTTACTTCGACGGCCGTAGCAGGGGCTCTGCTGCTCCGTTTTGGGTGTGCTTGGATGCGTTGGAAAGCTTAGATCATAGGCTATAAGGATCTGATGTAATCTCACTATGCTAACAAACAAAATCGTGTTTTGATTCAGTTCTACTGAATACGACGTGTTCTGCCCACTCACATCTGTGATCCTTGTGCTCCACACTCTTCACCATTGGTGTCCGTTGGCTCACCAAACTTTGGTAGTGTGAACCAGTAAGAGCTAGGCATCCTTGAGGGTGCCTCCACACCCACTAGAGCCAACAAAGGGTTATGGGCCCACGTGACTAGGAGGACCCTAGCTCTACAGCGTTCACGCTACCGCCGCGCGCCATGGCACCGACCGAGCAAGAGAGCATCAGCGTCTCCAAGTTCGACGGGCTTGGATTCCACCTTTGGAGGTGGGAGTTTGAGGTCTTCCTCGATGACAAGGGCCTGCTTGAGCTGGTCAAGGGTGAAGAAACTGCCCCTCCGGATACCGCGACGCCGGAGGAAGTGGAAGCGTACAAGAAGCGCAACAAAAAGGCGCCTGCTTTGTTGGTGTATGCGCTTGCTCCGACGCAACACTCCCTCATCCAAGGATGCACGGAGGCCACGGAGGCCTGGAAGAAACTTTGCACCATCTACCAGTCCACCAACCTTGCTAACCAGCTCTTCGTCTTCAAGAGGCTCGTCACCCTCCGAGCCAACGAAGGCGACGACATCATGGAGATCCTGCAGCAGATTGAGTCCCTCACTGCCGAGTGCGTAGCCACCGGATGGAAGGTCGACCCTCTGCTGCAAGCCATGATCCTCCTCCTGGCCTTGCCGGACAGTTGGAGTCCCATGATCACCGTCGTAGGCGGCTGGTCCGCCGATGAGCTGAAGTACCCGAAGGTGGCTGAGTACGTCTGCAACGAATGGATGCGGCGTGGTGGGAGAGAGAGTGGGGCGACATCAACTTCCGCCTATGCCGTCCGCCCTCAAGGTGGAGGGGGAGGCAAGAAGGGGAAGGGTGCCAACCAGGGCACCAAGAGAGGTGACAACAAGGGGGAGTGCTACAATTGTGGCAAACAGGGCCACTACGCACGTGATTGCCCCAACAAGAAGTCGGACCAGCCCAGGAAGGGCGGGAAGAAGGACACCCA
>SZWC01005555.1:0-24644 GCA_023375785.1 Penium margaritaceum
TCTATATCTATATCTATATCTATATCTATATCTATATCTATATCTATATCTATATCTATATCTATATCTATATCTATATCTATATCTATATATCTATCTATATCTATATCTATATCTTTATCTATATATATGTATATCTATATCTATATCTATATCTATATCTATATGTATATCTATAACTATATCTATATCTATATCTATATCTATATCTATATCTATATCTATATCTATATCTATATCTATATCTATATCTTTATCTTTATATATATCTATATCTTTACCTATATCTATGTCTATATCTATATCTATATCTATATCTATATCTATATCTATATCTATATCTATATCTATATCTATATCTATATCTATATCTATATCTATGTGTATATCTGTATCTATATCTATATCTATATCTATATCTATATGTATATCTATATCTACATCTATATCTATATCTATATCTATATGTGTATCTATATCTATATCTATATCTATAGCTATATCTATATGTATATAAATATCTACATCTATATCTATATCTATATCTATATCTATATCTACATCTATTTCTATATCTATATCTATATCTATATCTATATCTATATCTATATCTTTATCTATATCTATATCGTTATCTACTCCTGCAGCTTCCGTTGTAATACTGACTTCTGCTGCTGCTACTATCGATGTGGCTTCTCTTCCAGCAGCAACTGTTATTGCTACTACTACCGCTGCTACTGCACCTGGTGATGCAGTAGCTGCTATTTTTGCTACTGATCCTATGGCAGCAATTCTAGCAGTACTTGCTACTGTTGCTACGTGCAGCTCTCGCTACTATGGCTGCTGCAACAGCTATGGTTGCTACAGCAGGAGCTATAGTAGCTGCTATCGGGATGGGGGAATCTTTTCTTCTCTTCTCTGTTTTTCCTTTTGTCTGTCACAGCAAGCTTCGCTGCTCACTGAGGGAAGCTGGTTGCGAACAGCAAGCTCGCTACTCGCTGCCAGCAGTTCTCTACTCGTAGCGAGTAGCGGGCTCGCTGCTTGCAGCCCGTCACTCACGGCGAGCTGCAGGCTGCGAGCAGTAACAGCCGCTACCAGCTGCTGCTTGCTGCTCCTCCTACAACAGCCGGCTGCTGCTGTTGCTTGCTATTGCGGCTCTTGCAGCTTGGTGCTGTTGTTGCTTGCTGATTTTGCTACTGCTCGTTGCTACTACTGTTGCTGCTCGCTGCTGTTGCTGCTTGCTGCCGCTGCTGTTCATTGCTATTACTATTACTACCAGCTACTGCTACTGCTTGCTGCTACGGCTGCTACATCTTGCTGGTGCTACTGCTCGCTGGGGCTATTACTGCTGCTGGGAGCTACTACAACAGCTCCTATTACGAGCAACTGATGATGTTGTACCTGCCGCTACTCCTTACTATTGCGGGCTCCTGCTATTGTGAGATGTTGCGAGCTACTGCTGCTGCTGACTGCTACTGTTGTACGCAGCTGTTGCTAGCTACTACTACCATTGCTCACCCTTGTTGCTTGATGCTGCTTCTACAGCAACCTACTGCTACAGCAAGCTACTACTGCTCCTCGCTGTTGCCAGTCACTACACCTTGGTGACGTTGCCATGTGTGTTGTCGCCCGCAGGTGTCGGACGCGGCCTGCCGCTCACCTCCTCGCGTCACTCGTGGGGGTCACTGATGCGGGAAAAATCTGGCAGCATTTCCCCCAGCCCAATGGCCGTGCGAAAAAATCTGACGCCGCCACCAGGTAGGTCAATGCTGTTGAAAACAATCCAGCTGCATTTCCCCTGCACTGGCCCGTATTGGGGTCCACCGGCGTTGTCTGGCACCTGTATGCCGGTCTTTTGCTACTGCTGCTACGCTCTTGCTCTAATACCAAAATGGAAACGCTAGGCAGCAGGTTCGGGCAGCACAGTTGTTGATAAAGCATGCGGGCTTCAACGCTCATTACTTAAGTCTGCTGTCCCTTCAGTCTGCTGCTCTAGAGTCTAAGTCTGGAAGCATTGGGTTTGTTACTCAGAAACTCGTGTGCCAGTGTTAGCGCCAGCGGCAGCTGAAAACTGAAAGTGACTGATTAGGAATGAAGAATGAGAATCAATGGGAGACCCCTCCAAGTTCTAGCTCCCCCCCAGCTCTGTAGTGCTTGTCATTTAACTAACCAGCCAATCAGAAAATAGTCCTAGACCTGTTTTCTGGCAGGGAGGGTTTTCTCGGTGAGCCCTGCTAGACGGCCGACAGCCAAAAACCCGGGCGTCCTCGGTTTTGCCTAAAAACTGGACCATACCATAATACCGTCAATGCAAACGCAGTCGTGCGGTCAAAAACAGCTAGAAGAAGAGCAGAAACCAGTTATGGCCACCCGAACCCAGGCAGTGCCTACGATGGTCCACCATGCCAAATAGTGCCACGCAACATGAGACATGGACCCTAGGCAGCATGACTCTCCAGATGCAATGGTACTTTCAAATCCAGCGCCTGATGCATACAGACAGCATCTGCGGTGGCGGTGACTGCCGGCGGCCCGGCCATCAAGGAGGCCTGTTGACGGAGCTGAGCACGTCGCCGAAGAGAGGAGGCTCCAGCAAAATTCAAGTAGGCCTCAGCGTGCATTGGGTCTACCGAATGACACTCCAGTGTTGGTTTTTGTGCATCTTTCATTGTGCTCTATTGTGCCCTCCCGGCTTGTGTACATCGGCGTGTAGATGAGTGACGGCAAGACTTGACGCTGCTGGAGTGTCGTCCGGTGAAGCCGACGCGCGCTAGGGCCTACTCGCACTTTGGTGGAGCCTCCTCCCTCCGGCGATGTGTTCAGCTCCATCGGCAGGCCTCCTCAGCGGTCGAGCCGCCGGCGGTCACTACCACGGCAGATCATGTCTGCATGCACCCAGCGCTGTTCTGACTGTGCCATTGCGTCTGCAGCTTCATGCTCTGCCTAAGGTCCATGTCTCTTACTGTGTGGCACTGTTTGGTATCATGGACCGTCGTAGGTACTGCCTGTATTCAGGCAGCCATAACTATTTGCTGCTATTTTTCTAGCTGATTCTGACCGCGCGACTCCGTTTGCAGCGTCGGTGTTATGGTATGGTCCAGTTTACAAGCAAAACAGACGACGCCCGGGTTTTGGGCTGTTGGGCATCTAGCAGGGCTCACCGAGAAAACCCTCCATGCTAGAAAATAGGTCTAGGACTATTTTCTGATTGGCTGGTTAGCTGAGTAACAAGTTCTACACTAGTGGGGGGGAAGTAGAACTTGGAGGGGTCTCCCATTGTTCCTTATTATTCATTCCGAATCAGTCACTATCAGTTTTCAACTTCTCTCTGGCACTAACACTGGCGCACACATTTTTGAGTAGCAAACCCACAGCTTCCAGACTTCGTCTATAGAGCAGCAAACTGAGGGGGCAGCACACTAAAGCAACGAGCGTGGAAGCCCGCACGCTATATCAACAATGCTGCTGCCCCAATGTGCTGCCTAGGTTTAGGCAGCACATTGGGGCATCAGAGCCAGAGCATAGCAGCAGCAGCAGAGGACTGGCGTACAGGTGCCAAACAACGCCAGCGGAACCCCATACGCACCAATGCAGGGGAAATGCAGTCAGATTTTTTTTTGCAGCATTGATTCGCCTGGTGGCGACGTCAGATTTTTTTCCCAAAACCACTAGGCTAGGGGAAATGCTGTTGGATTTTTCCCGGCAGCACTGACCCCCACGCGTGACGCGAGGAGGTGAGCAGCATGCTGCGTCCAACACCTGCGGGCGACGACGTACACGGCAACGTCACCCAGGTACAGTGAATGGAACCAACAAGTAGCAGCAACAACTTGGAACAGTAGCTATGGCAAGCAACTAGAGGGAGCAGTGGCAGCAACATCTAGTAGCAACTGTGAGCAGCAGTAGTGGATGGGAGCAGCAATAGCTCGTAGTAGCTCACAGCAACAGCAGCCGGCAGCAGCAGTAACTCGCAACAGCTCGCAAAAATACAACAACAATAGTAGCATCCCGCAACAGCAAGCAGTAGCGACGGCCAGCAGTAGCACTGCATATCAGTAGCAGTGGCAGCAGTGAGCAACAACAATAGCAGTGAGTAGCAGCAGCAAGAAGCTGCAGCAGCTGCAGTAGAAAGCACTAGTAGCATCTGGCTCCAGTAACAGTAGTAGCAGCAACAGCAGCTGCAACAACAGTAGTAGCAGCTACAATAGTAGCAGAAACAGCAGCAGCAGTTGGTGCTGCCACAGCAGCCGCAAGAGCAGCAGTAGTAGCTGAAATAGCGATTCCAACAGTAGTAGCGGCAGCACCAGTGGCAGGAGCAGCAGCAACAACAACAGCGGCAAACAACGGAAGCGGCAGCAACAATAGTAATAGAAGAATCAAAAACAGCAGCCGCTACAACTATGCAGCAACCGGCTTAACCACAGCCGCTGCTGACACCAACATCCAGCCACTGTTGGCTTCAGCATTTAGCCTCTGACGTCACTACAGACATCACTTATGATGTCATCAACAAAAGAAAATGGGGCGAAAGGGTGGGGAAAAAACTTCTTACAACAACAGCATCAGATTACGCTATAGTAGCTGCTGACGCCCGTCTTGGGCTGATGTCACTGCTGACATCCGTAGCACAAAAAAACACAACAAAGAGAGGGGGCACAAAAACCATGGCTAACAGCCCTAGTGGAGAGGGGTCCTTCGTTGGGGGGACCCCCATGGGGGGTACCCCCCTCCTTTTTTTGCAGCACTTGCAACATCTATAGCAGCAGCAGCAGAAGCAGCAACAGCAGCAGTAGGACCAAGAAGAGCAGCAACTACAACTGCAACAACAGCAGTAGCAGCAACAGCAGCAGCAGCATCAGTAGCCAATAGGTCTTTTCCCCGACACCCCTGATCCCTTAGCTGCCAGTCAGCAACAGCTCGTTGCTTTGACACAGTACCTTGCAGCACTACATCCACTAGCCTCATAGACGGCCAACAGTATCCCGCCGCCATTCATTCCTCCTTGGCATGCCAGCCTTGCTGTGGTCGCAGCCACGCATTACCTGGTGCAACAGCAGACTCGGCTCTAGTGCCAGATAGTGATCTCCGTTCTTGGCCCCACTCTGGGCGCCGGCCGCAGGCAAAAGGGCTTAAAGTCACAGCCCCCGCCGCTTCAGGCCGGCGAGCAGTTCCGGAGTTGGGAGCTCATCTTCTGCATCTGGATATAGTGGGAGGGCATGTGGGCGTACTACACTCTTTCGTACGACTCCACCCAGGCCAACCAGCTGTATGACGCTGGTCGCGCCGTCTGCGCCCTCGTCCCTGTCGCTCCTCTGGCTTCCCGCCTGGCCCTAGAGTCCTTTCTTCGCAATTTCACTGCTAGTAGCGTCCCAAAACCTGCAACCGCATGGCATGTCCTCACTCGCCCCCATTGCCTATCTAACGAGGCTGAGACCAGCCGTCTGCAACGGGAATTCAACTCCCTCAACATGGGGGAGAGCGAGATAGTCACTAGCTACTGGTAGCGGGCTGAAGACATCCTTCGTCGCCTCGGCACATCCGCTCCACCCCCTCAGGCCATGCTCCTCACCATCAAGCATGGAGCCACTGCCGCATACATGGACGTCTTTCTGCACTACTCCCAGGACGTCCTCTCCAACATGGCGGCCCAGGGCACTCTCATGCCCTGAGCTCTTCCTTCGGATTGAGGAAGCTCGCTTGGATTCCTGCCTTCAGCGCATAAAGGCTTTGGCCTCCCCCACCATTGCCTCTGTGGCCGTCGCTTCTCCCGCAACAACTACCTCCACCAGCTCTTCGTCGTCGGGGAAGGAGAAACGCCGGAGCAAGAAGGGCAAGGGTCAGTAGCAGCAGCAGCAGTAGTAGTCGACTGGGTCCAACGGTGGTGGCTTAGTCTGCCACAACTGTGGCCAGCCCTGGCATGGGTGGTATACATGTCCGCTGCCCACGGATGAGGCGCACGTCATCGCCACCATGCATCGCTAGCAGGAGCGCCTTCTTGCCTCTGCCGCCGTCGCTGTCGCTAGCCCTGACGCCCCGACCTCGTCCAGCAGCTCCTCTCCTCCAACAGCCACAGCGGTCCCGCTAATGCCAGCTCCATGAAGCATCACCCGCAGCCATCGGCGCCCCCGTTCCCTTCACCAGTGTAGTCCTCGTTCTATACGGGCTCCGGCGCCGTCACTCCATATTCAATCTACACTACAAGGCCGTCCACGCGTGAGCGACAGCTAGAGCATTTCATTGCGCTCTAGCTTGGCTTGCCTCACCCTCCCCCCCAAGGAAGTGAGAACAGCATCACCTCCTACCCGTCTCCCTTGCCCTACATGACTGAGACTGAGTAGCATCTGAGATCTACCTCCTCGTCTGTCTCGCCGTCTCCCATAGTCTCCTCTGGTCCCCTCCGTGACAACGTCGCTTGGCTTGATGATTGGCAGTCTCAGTTCACGCCTCCTTCCAACGCGTCCCCGTCTCTTGCGTGCTGCCACGTAACCTTTAGTGATCTGGCGACTCTGGTCCAGGACCCGGCCGAGACCTAGATCATCGACTACGGGGCCACGCATCACATGACGACCTCTCGTGAGGCCTTTAGTATGCTTGGTCCAGTTGGCGATGTATCTGGTGTTCGGACAGGCTCCGGCCAGGAGTTACCTGTCCGCGGCGTTGGTGTCGTTCGCTTCCATGGCCCTGCCGGTGATGTCTTCCTGGCCGATGTCCTTTTCGTCCCCGGTCTTGAGCTCAGCCTCCTATCCGTTACTACCCTTGACCGCATGAGCATGGACGTCGTGCATTCGCGTGGTATTGGAACTCTGTTGTTGCGTCCGTCCGGTCTTGTCGTTCTTCACGCCACCGCCCGTGGCAACCTGTGGCACGTGTCTCATCTGTCCTCCTCTCCTTCTTTCACCTCCCCGTCGGCCGCCACATGCCATGTGTTTGTCACCAGTATGTTCTCTCCACAGCACACCCGTCTCCTGCACCGCCGCCTTTGCCACGTTCACTCTGCTGCCGTCGATAGCATGCTCCGCACCCAGCCGGCCAAGGGCCTTTACTCTGAAACTTTTCCTTTGTCGTGCCCCACGGAGTGTGTTGATTACACTCAGGGCAAGATGCACTGGTCCACACACCCTCTGTCCTCCTCCCGTGTATCTGCCTCTCTCGACCTGGTCCATTCCAATGTCATGGGTCCTCTCCCCACCGAGTCCGTCGGAGAGCATGGCCGTTACGTCCTCACCCTCACTGACGACTACTCGTGCTAACACTGGGTCCTCTGCCTTCAACATAAGAGCGATGTTGTCCGTGCCATTTAGGACTGGCTTGTCCTTGCGGAGCGCGAGTGTGGTCCATCCCTTTGCCGCTTTCGCTCTGATTGCGGTGGTGAGTACATGAGCAAGACCACAAGTTTTCTCGCCTCCCGCGGTATCCACTACAAGGCGTCCGCGCCCTACACGCCCACCCAGAACAGCGTCTCCGAGCGGTGGAACCGTACCATGGCCGATGCCGTCCCCACCATGCGTGTTGAGTCTAGCCTCTCCGATGGCTTCCACTTTGAAGCCATGGCCTACATGACGTGGGTCTGGAACCGGATTCCTCATGGACCCCTTCCCCGCCAGTCCACACCGTACCAGCAGTGGTGTGGTCAGCGAGCCGACCTCCGCCCTGCTCTCGTCTAGGGCTGCGTAGCCATTGCGTGGCTACCCGCCCCGCAGCAGGGTGACAAGCTCGCCCCCTACGGGCGTCCTTGCTCCTTTCTTGGGGTCTCTCGTCAGTTCAAGGCTTGGCACTTCTGGGATCCCTCCCAATAGTGCATCGTTGAGTCCCGCGATGCCCTCTTCTTTGAGGAACTGATTCCGCATAATCTTGTTTGCTCCGGCTCGTCGGTGTCCTTCCCGTCGCATGGGGGAGTGGTGAGTCCGTCCTTCATCCTATTGCTTCCGGGTGGGACATCATTTACTCCTTCCGAGCCAGCAGCCCCAGTCATGCCCGTTGGCCTCTCCAAGCTAGGAGTCCCAGTCATGTCCACTAGTCCCTCCAAGCCGACGGTCCCAGTCGCGTCCACCGGTCCCTCCAGGCCGGCACTCCCAGTCGCGTCCACCGGTCCCTCCGGGCCGGCGGTCCCAGTCGCGTCCACCGGTCCCTCTGGGCCGGCAGTCCCAGTCGCGTCCACCGGTCCCTCCTGGACGATAACCCCAGTCGCGTCCATTGGTCCCTCCAGGCCAGCGGTCCCCGCCGTGTCCACTGGTCCCTCTGGGCCAGCCATCCTAGTCGCGCCCGCTGGCCCCTCCGGGCCGGCGGTCCCAGTCGTGGCCACTGGTCCCACCGGGCCAGCCGCCCCAATCGCGCCCGCAAGCCCCTCCGGGCCGGCGGCCCCAGTCGCGTCCGCTAGCCCCTCCAGACCAATGGCCCCAGTCGCGTCCGCTGGCCCCTTTGAACCAGCAGCCCCAGTCGCATGCACTGGTCCCTCCGGGCCAATAGCCCCGTCGGCCTCCGTTTGCCCGTCAGACTCAGGGCCATTGCCTGCCCTATTACACTACACGTGTGGCCTAGGCGGGAGGCTCCGACTCAGGCCGTCAGTGAGCGTGCAGACCACAGCACCTCGCCCTATGGCGTCTAGGCCCCCTGTAACTCCACGTGTCTCTTCCACTCCCACGGTTGTGAGTGGAGATCTTGGCACCAAGGCCCTTGGCCTGACCACTTCGGCTATCATTGCAAACCTTCACTAAGGCTCGGCACTTGGCTATGCCATGCTTCATCACGAGCATCGGCGTACTGTCATGGCTGCACTCGCACGCATCCCATGTGGAGCTCGAGAAGCACACGCTCTCTCAGTCCGCTCCATAGCACGCCCAGAGGACCCAGCCACCCTGCGCGAGGCTCGTGCCTCTCTTGAGGCCGCACACTGAGATGCAACCTGAGCCGACAAGCTCGCGGCTATCCGGCATCACTACGTGTATGACCTCTTTGACCTCCCTTCAGGTCAGAAGGCCATCGGTACCAAGTGGGTCTTTTGGCGCAAATAGAAGCCCGATGTGTCCTTGGACAAGTACAAGGCCCGCCTCACAGCCAAGGGGTTTGCTCAGGTCCCTGGGGTAGACTATGACCAGATTTTTGCTCCAGTTGGCCGGTTCTCCACAAGCCGGGTGCTATTCAATGTGGTTGCGTAGCATGGGTGGAAGCTGAATCAAATGGACGTGAGCAACGCCTTCCTCCATGGTTCATTAGAGGATGAGGACATGCTGCAGCATGGTGCAGCCTCCAGGCTTCGACGACGGCATTGGGAGAGTTTGGCGGCTGCAGAAGGCCCTCTACGGCCTGAAGCAATCGCCTCGTTGCTGGAACTAGGAGATCAGCAGTATGCTCCTTCGCGACGGCCTTCAGCATAGTACCGCTGACCCCGCACTATTCATCAGCCCGCGAGGCCAGACCCTCGCCGCTATCCTGGTCTACGTTGACGATCTCCTCATTGTATCGCCAGACGTGGCTGCCGTCCAGTGTGTCAAGAACCTGTTGCACACTGCCTGCCGGATGAAGGATCTCGGGTCTGCCCGAGTCTTCCCGAGCATGGAGCTCGAGCATGATCGCTCCCAGGGCATCCTACGTGTCCACCACGCTGCCTATGTGCAGACCCTGTCCACTCGCTTTGCCGAGGACCTGCCCCTCGTGCTCAGCACATCTTCACCTATGTCATCTGATGGCCAGGTAAAGTTCAAGATTCTTAACCCAGCCGTTGTGGGAGAGCCAGTTGACGTGACCACGTATCTGCGAGTCATCGGGTCACTGATGTTCCTAGCGACGACGACACGCCCAGACATCGCGTTTACCATCAACCTCATGGCTCAGTTTTCTCAGGAGCCGCGTCACCTCCACTTTGAGGTCGCGATCCAAGTACTACGCTATACCATCTCTACTCCTCAACGAGGTCTCATGTTCTGCCGCCAGCCGTCGTCGCGGTGGGCTACACCGACAGTGACTGAGCTGGCAGTCCACATGGTAAGAGTCGTAGAGGGTGGATCTTTCTCATTGGCGGCACGGCTGTGTCCTAGCACAGTGGCAAGCAGGGGGGATTACATGCAGCACTGTCAAGGTTGAGTACGTGGTCCTTGGCTCAGGCACTTGTGAGAGTGTGTAGTTGCATCGTCTGTTATCCAAGTTGTGTCAATCCGTTGCATCCATCACGTTGCATTGTGACAATGAGAGTGCCATGGCTATCACCGACAATGACGGTCTCCATCAGACATGCACAAAGCACATCAATGTTGAGTATCACTATGGGCGTTTGTTGTTGCATGACGCAAGCATCAGCATTCTGTGGGTTGAGACAAAACGGCAGCTGGCTGACCTCCTGACCAAGGCACTGAAGAGTGATTTTTTCAAGAAGGCTTTGAGTTTTGTTGGCGTGCGTCCGTGAGTGGCTCTCATTATGTCTGCCTGCGTCTTTGTGAGCCCTTGGGGAGTCTGGTTGTTGACAGTGTCTCTGCCCACACATGTGCACTACACCTGTGAGTCATGGGGGAGTGTTGGTTTTTGCGCATCTCTCATTGTGCTCTGTTGTGTCCTCCCGGCTTATGTACATCGGTGTGCAGATAACTGACAGCGAGACTTGACACTGCTAGAGTGTCGGCCGGTGGAACCGACGTGCGCTGAGGCCTACTCGTAGTTCGCTTGAGCCTCCTCCCTCCGGCGACGTGCTCAGCTCCATCGGCAGGCCTCCTCGACGGTCGATCCGCCGGCGGTCACTGCCACCGCAGATGTTGTCTGCATGCACCCAGCGCTGTTTTGACTGTGCCATTGCGTCTACAGCTTCATACTCCACCTAGGGTCAATGTCTCTTACTCCTTGGCACTGTTTGGTATCATGGACCGTCGTAGGCACTGCCTAGGTTTGGGCAGCCACAACTCTTTGTTGCTATTTTTCTAGCTGATTCTGACTACACGAATGCGTTCGCAGCATTGGAATTATGTTAAGGTCCAGTTTTCAGGCAAAACGGACGACGCCCGGGTTTTGGGATGGCGGGCCTCTAGCAGGGCTCACCGAGAAAACCTGCCTGCCAGAAAACAGGTCTAGGACTATTTTCTGATTGGTTGGTTAGCTAAGTAGCAAGTTCTACACTAGTGGGGGGGAGCTAGAACTTGGAGGGGTCTCCCATTGTTCCTTATACTTCATTCCTAATCAGTCACTATCAGTTTTCAGCTGCTTTCTGGCACTAACACTGGCGTGCGCATTTCTGAGTAACAAACCCAGAGCTTCCAGACTTGGTCTCTAGAGCAGCAGACTGAGGGGGCAACAGACTTAAGCAACGAGCGTGGAAGCCCGCACGCTGCATCAACAATGTTGTTGCCCCAACCTGCTGCCTAGTTTTTTTGTTTCTGTCATCCGGCTCAATCGGATGACACTCCACTAGTGTCGAGTCTCGCCATCAGTCATCTGCACCCCGATGTACACAAGCCGGGAGGACACAATAGAGCACAATGATGATGCACAAACACCAACTCCTAGTGTTATATAAACCAAAAACGCAACTACATGTCAATAAAAGTAGGAATAAATGGAAATGCTTTAGGGCATGCAAACCCGTGCAAAAACGAACATGAGCTCTATGTGTGAGTGCGATGTAAGACGGCAAGAATTCGGCTAAGTCAGGAACGCTTAATATAAAAGAACAAGGAGGAGGTACAAATGAGCCCCTATCCGGCTTATGTAGGGGCGCCGGCAGCTAGCCGCACCGGGCCCCGTCACCCCTGCTGAACCAAAATGAGTCAACGGGGAGAACGCACCGCGTATAGCACTTTAGTAATAACGGTGGCCTCCTCAAGGCACTTGAACAACTCTCCGAGAGCCCGGGTCTCCACCACTGAGAAAATAGGAGCAGTGCCAAAAACATCTCGGAATCAACGTCCAGACATCACACACGGCTTTCGGAACATCGGAAGCGCTAGTACAGCCAACGGGTCTCCTCGTCGCACCGGTACAGTCCACCGGGTGCGTGGGCCTCAACCCACCGAGAAAACTCTCCTAACTCCAGAGAAGCCAACATGGCTGCCAAAACGCATGGACCGCGTCTCACCGACACTAATGTAGATGTTGGAGAAGTATCGGGACACTCCGCAGGCTCGTTGTGTCGTCACACCCTCCTCTATCATATACCGCCAACGTGGGCATATGGATAATGCATTGGCGTCAATCGTGACGAGTGGAAGCCACACAAACCAACATTCCCCCTGGCTGACATAACCGTCCACGCCAAAACAAATGAATGAAGGCACAGAACAACAACGTATGCCAAACCACAATGTGCACCAGTAAACCACGCACACTCATTTGCTACCCGTCAAAGGTCTCCCTCGACACTGGCATATCTCACCAAGTGTTTGGGTCTCAACCATGAAAGGAGTGATGCACACGCGTACAAACCAATGTAATGCACATCATACACATGTCAGACAATGATATGGTCTCCTCGTGACACTGGTGGTACCAGTACCCGGGTCTCGACTGCTACGAGCGATCTAACACAATAGCATCATCATCCAAACACAGGATCATGGGAGGATCTCCTCCTAACACGGGTGCAACTCACCACGTGTCCAGGTCTCGACCCCTAAGAGCGACCCAGCTCGCATACACATGCCACACGCAGTACAGTCACAAGACACACCATCACATGGTCTCCTCGTGACACTGGTACAACCCACCAAGTGTCCTGGTCTTTACCAACAGTGTGCTACCGTCCACATGCAGCTGTGTAGACATGTAGCATGAGCCACACGCCGGATGCTGTACATGCTCATAGCAGAGCATGAACCTCTCGCCATGCATCTCCCATGACTTCGTGTCAGGTCGAGGTCCCCACAAACTCCCCCTGGGCAGCTGAACCTGGCAGTGATGTCCTCGATGGAGATGCTGATGCCGTAGCTGAATAGATCCTGGGCAATGAGTCATGTGGTGTGTCCATCATGCATAGATAGCTCCTCCTGTTACGTGCGAGTCGGCTCCCATGCTCAAAGACAAAGTGTTGTCTCTGGCTACGACTCATCACATCAATCTGCATCACCTAGAGTGTGCCAGCCCTCGCGTGACTGCCAAGGGTCCCAACTCACAGTCTCTCCTCTCTCTGCTCTACCGCGACGCATCTGTGTACGACGGAGGAAAGGGAATGGATGAGCAGCACGCAAGCGTGGATGAAGTGGCGGAGCTGGCCTCCGAGGCGGGATAGAGCACCCTGAGGCACATGGGTGTGCCGCCGGAAGAGGAGAGCTGGAGCGACAAACCAGATCACCACTGGTGGATAAAGATGACGATGGAGTAGCAGAGTCGGGTGGATGAAGGTGCGTGATGGCAGTTGCACAAGGAGGAGCAATGATGGAGTCGACAGGAGCAAAAATGGACGAAACTGAAAGTACGCTCAGCTCTCCTATGGTAGTTTCTCCGTTGAATGTTATACTCTGAGCTGCTACAAGATCCTCCCCGAGTATGGGTGTGCCAGATTCTGGTGGTGGAAGGCTCGTGCCAATAGTAGTGATGCTCCCCTCCTCTGAGAATTACTCACGCGCTGCCATCTCCTCCTGCGGCAACACCACTACACGCTCTTACAGGTCAGCGTAATTTGCCTCAGACATGTGGAGGTGGCCCACGTCTGCCTCGCGCAGCATAAAATCTGCCTCACTGGATGCTGCACATGCAGACTGCAGAACTCGCAAGTACAGCTCTATCTGCATCTTTGCTTCTGAAGACGATGGAGCCGGTGCTGCTACATCCTCTTGGGGGTCAACCAAACTCGTAATATGTTGAGACGCTGGAACATTGGATGCAGCTGCAAGTATCGCATCCACACCACAGGTCGTGTCTATCATACGAGGAGTGAGCCGTTGCATGCCGAGAGAGAAGGAGAAGGAGGATTTGTAAGAGTTTGTAGAGCATGTGGAAATGTCGTCTGTGCAGGTACTGTCACTCTCAGCGTCGATGTGATCAGGAAGGTCACCAATAGGTGAAAACGAGGGGGCATAAATGAGCTCCTGTTGACGAGGTGACTCTATCCGCGTGTACGGATCTGCTCCAGTGTTCTCGACTGCCGCTATAGTGGACACAGGTGTGTAGGACTCCGGCTCGACAATGCCCACCAAGGCAACCAACAAGCGCAGCTCGTGTTCACGCACTATCTCGCCGGGAAGGCTAGTCACTGCCACCTGCTCAATAATGGAGTAAGGACCACCGTCTGACTTCATCATGTGTATCGTTGCTCCGTCGTGTGTACGAGAACCCGTAGACTCTAGGAACATCGACGACTCCTCACGCTGAAGCTGGTCCTCAGGTGGCACAGATGACACGGTGGAGCCTGTTGTGTGTGCTGTAGCACATGTTCCCATGACATCTCTCAAAACTACTGCTCTCAAGAATGCCTCAACCTCCAAAAGACAAGTCGGCTGACTCTGCTCATGCACTACAACCGCTGTTGGGCTAGAGTGAGTCGCGTGCACAAACGCCCCTGGAAATCCGTATGGAGCATCCTGATCTGTACGAGACTCCTGTGCCCCCGCCAGGCCGCTACTTGTCAACGTCGCAAAAGGCACTGCCCAGGCACGCGGCACATGTACTCCTCCTGATGCAACCTGCTGTTGCAGAACGTCTGGCCCCTACTCCAACGTAGATGTTGAACTCGATGACATGCACGTCCCAAGTACTCGAACATCCACCGGACTGGTGTGAGTCTGCTCCACACTCTTCCCCAAGAGTCTGGTAGACGCATCTGGATCTGTACGGGACTCATGTGCCACCAGCGGGTCCCCACCGGTCGGAGTCGCGAGTGGCACCGCCTAGGGACGTCACGCATGAACTCCTCCTGAAGTCACCTGCTGCTGTGGAATATTTGGATCCAGCCCGGACGATGACATGCAAGCATCCACCATGAACGCCATGTCGGGATCAAATTCCACGCCATGTGATGTCACCATATCATCTGAGTCTCTGTGAGCTGACACTCGGGCACCACGGCCCGGCGCGAGTACGGATCTTGTCGCTATGGTCACAACAGGCAATGCGCGGTGACCACACTCCCCCTCGACAGGTACAGCAACGGAAGCCGAGGAGGTGGAGGATGTATCCAAAATCGGCGCGAGCATGATGTGCGTAGCGTTGCCACCGACACCGTGGGAAAATACAACTGGAACAACTACATGAAGGCATGTCATGGCACGGTGGTGTCGTCGTAGCAGGAGAGTGGAGGATCGAGAGGATGGTGGCAGCCTAGGACAGGCCGACGATGGTGAAGCTGAAGGGACACCATCGGATGAGGAAGGAGGAGAGGATGGAGGAGATGTGATCGAAGAGGCCGTCAACGAGCTGGTAGGAGAAGCACCCTCGCTGAAGACAAGGTCACAAAGCCATTGCACCATCTGCTGTAGGCCATGGATCTCGGAGAATATGCTCGCCACAGGTCGAGCTGGGGCATCTACCATTGCCGGCACATCCATATGTTGTGGAGGACGCAGGCTCGAACAAGGTTGAAGCCATGGTGGATGCCAGCCGTGAGGGCACGTCTAGTAGCGACGCCAACCATGACGTCCATCACCATAGTAATAGCAGGCAAATGCGCAAGGCGCCTGCTTAAATGTCTGCGCACTCATCTCGTGCGCAAGACGATGGATATGTGCCAAGGGCACCTACTCCCGGTGGTAAACACCAAGCCGCAGGAGAGGATGAGGCCAATAGGTACTATCACTCTTAGAGGTCACGGCGTCGAGGTCAGTAAATGTGACTAGACAGGACGAGGTGCGCTACCACAGCATGCCCAGAGACTAGAGTCTGACTAGCTGCAGCTACTAATGCCGCTTCCACTAATGGAGCGAAGTCTGCTCCAAGAAGAGAAGGGGTGGCGGCTGCAGGTGTGGCTGCTGCTCCAAGCAGTAAATGACCCAGCCCTCAGAGATGGAAAGAGACTCGAATCCGCTGTCGATCCTACGGAGTGAAGTGCACGCACCAATCCACGGGTCCCAGGGAGACGCCGGTCCACAATGCGTCTTGAAACGGAAATCGCCGTCGACAATAATCTGTTGTCAGTTGGGAAGGAGGGAGTGTAAACACAGCTGCAACTGCCCCTCACTATGCAGTTGTTGCAACTCCGCCCGCCACTGCTATTGCTGCCACGAAAGCTGCTACTGCTGCGACGGTAGTAGTTGTACGACTTTTTTTGTCTTTATTATCTTGCCCTCTTACCCCCTTTGTGTTTTTCCTTTTCCCTCACCCTCCACCTTTTTTCTTCTCTTTTTCGTTCTCCCCTCTGCTCGCCTTCAGCCCTCGTTCTTTTTTTTCTCTTTCCACTCGCTTTTAGGCGTACCCCTTTTCGTATGTTTTTTTCTCGTCCCCTCGTTTTTCGATTGCCCCTGATTTGGGACAATGGAGAAAATAAAGGAGGGGGGAGGTGGGGCTGACCCCTCGCGCGCACGCTCGCTCGCTTCCTTGCCAGTGCAAGCGAGCGAGGTGGGTGGGAGCAAGGAAGGGTGAGCAGGGCGGGGGTTCGGCCCCTCCCTCGCCGTCGGCCCCCTCCGTTTGTCGGCCGACGGGGCCGACGGGGCCGATGGGGCTCACGGGCCCGACAGGCCCCCCTCCGAGGGGGGGCCCTTGATGGGGCTCGAGGGAGCCCCTCTGAGACGGAGGAATGGGGCCCTCAGAGGAGGGTTGCGAGGCCCTCCTCGCATTGGCAGCAGCAGCTGAAGCGACAGGCTGCTACTTCTGTGGTGAATGCTGCTGTTGCTATTGCTGCTCTGCGCAGCAGTTGGTATGGCGGATTGCTGCTGCCGTCGCTGCTGCTGCTGCTGTACGCCACGGCTGCTGCTGCTGCTTTTTGGTATGCACCGCTGCTTCTTGCAGCTGCCACCGCTACAGCTGCTCCTATGCGCCGCAGCTGCTTCCGCCGCCACTGCTGCTCATGCTGCTACCTGGCACAACACCTTCCGCTGCTGTTGTTGCTTGCTATTGCCGTACCTGCTGCTACTGTTGTACGCGGCCACTGCTGCCGCCGCTACTGCTGCTGCTGCTACTACTCCTTATACGCAACGGAGCAGCTGCCGTTGTACTACAGCTACAGGCACAACTGCTGCGAATTCTGTTGCCTGTCGCTACTACCGCTACTGCTGCTGCTGCTGCCGTTACCACTGCTACTACAACAGCTACTACTGCTCTTCTTCGCTGCTCACCGCCCCTTTGCGATCAAGTGCAGTCGATTCACGCTCCCTCACGCTACTGTCGGTGTGGCACCACGTGGCGCGTTCTCTTTGCGTCCCGCCCACTGCTGCTCCTTCTGCTGCTCACACGCCCCCCTATGCTTTGACACCAAATTGGAACCATATTCGGGCATGCAGACCCATGCAAAAACAAGCATGAGCTCTGTGTGAATCCGATGCAAGATGGCAAGAATTCGGCTAAGTCTGCAACACTACATACAAAATAACAAGGAGGTACAAATAAGCCCCTAGCGGGGTTAAGTAGGGGCGCCGGCAGCTAGTCGCATTGGGCCCGGTCACCCCCGCTGAACCCAAACGAGTCTGCGGGGAGAACACACTACGTACACCACAAGAACAATAACGATGGTCTCCTCGAGGCACCAGAAAAGCTCTCCGAGAGCCCGGGTCTCGACCATCGAGAAAACAGGAGCAGTGCCAAAAAATCTCAAAATCAACGTCCAGACATCACACGCGGCTTTCCGAACATCGGAAGCGCTCGTACAGCCACCGGGCCTCCTCGTCGCACTGGTATAGTCCACCGGGTGCGTGGATCTCAACCCACCGAGAAGACTCTCCTAACTCCGAAGAAGCCATGAGGGCTGCTGGAGCACATTGACCGCATCTCACTGGCAATGTCGTAGGTACTAGAGAAGTCTCGAGAGACTCCGGAGGCTCGTCATGTCATCACGCCCTCCTCTATCATATACCGCCAACGTAGGTATGTGGATAATACATCGGCATGAGTTGTGACGGGTGGAAGCCACACAAACCAACGGGAATTATAGAAACTTCGTAACATAAAGGAACAATGAACATAGGATGAAATGAAATAGCACGTGAAACCAATGAACCATAAAAATCATGCTCTAAATACCCACCGCCTATGAACTCATTCCTTTGCAGCCGGTGCACCATGAATTTGTTTGCAATAGTTGGCGCAACATGCGTGATCTCAGGTGCTACGAGACAAGTGGGTACAACAAATTAGAAATAACTTTAAGGGCATGCAGGCCCATGCAAAAACGAACATGAGCTCTGTGTGTGAGTGCGATTCAAGACGGCAAGAATTTGGCTAAGTCTGGAACGCTGAATATAAAGAATAGGGAGAGTTTACAAATGTGCCCCTAACGGGCTTATATAGGGGCGCCGGCAGCTAACCACACCGGGCCCCGTCACCCCTGCTGAACCCAAATGAATCAACAGGGAGAACACACTGCATACACCACGAGAGCAACAAAGGTGGTCTCCTCGAGGCACCAGAACAGCTTTCCGAGTGCCTGGGTCTCGACCACCGAGAAAACATGAGCAGTGCCAAAAAATCTCGGAATCAACGTCCGGACATCACATATGGCTTTCCGAACATCGGAAGCCCCACAACAGCCATCGGGTCTCCTCGTCGCACCGGTACAGTCAACCGGGTGTGCGGGTCTCAACCCACCGAGAAAGCTCTCCTACCTCCTGACAAGCCCACATGGCTGCCGGAACGCATCGACCGCTCGCCGGCGCTGTCGTAGGTGCTGGAGAAGTCTCGGTGTAGTCCGGAGGCCCGTCGTGTCGTCACGCCCTCCTCTGCCATATACCCCGAATATGGGTATATCGGTAAACTAGTAGTGTCGGTCCTGACGGGTGGAAGCCACACAAACCAACACTCCCCCTGGCTGACATAACCGTCCACGCCAGAACGAATGAACGAAGCCATGGAACAACGTACGCCAAACCACAACATGCACCAGGCAATCATACATACACACCTCTTCTACTCACCCAAGGTCTCCCTAGACACTGACACATGATACCAAGTGTCTGGGTCTCGACCTTGAGAGGAGGGATGCACACGTGCACAAACCAGTGTAGTGCTCATCACACACATGTCAGGCAACAAGATGGTCTCCTCGTGACACTGGCGGTACCAGGGCCCGGGTCTCGACCGCTACGAGCAATCCAACATAATAGTATCATCATCCAAACACAGGATAATGGGAGGATCTCCTCGTAACATGGGTGCAACGCACCACGTGTCCGGGTCTCAACCAACAGCTCGCATGCACATGCCACACACAGTATAGCCACACACCAAGACACATGATCACATGATCTCCTCGTGACACTGGTACTACGCACCAAGTGTCCGGGTCTCGACCAACAGGGTGTTACCGTGTACATGCAGCTGTGCAGGCACGCACCATGAGCCACATGCGGGATACTATAGATGCTCACAACAGAGCATGGACCTCCCCATGCATCTCCCATGACGTCGCGTCAGGTCGAGGTCCACACAACACTCCCCCAGGGCAGATGAACCTAGCAGCGATGTCCTCGATAGAGATGCTGATGTTGTAGCTGTGCAGATCCTGGGCGATGAGTCATGTGGTGTATCCAACATGCAGAGATAGCTCCCCCTGTCACGTGCGAGTCGACTCTCTCCCTCAAAGACAAAGTGGTGTCTCCGGCTACGACTCCTCACGTGAATCTGCATCACCTGGGGTATACCATTCATCGCGTGATTGCCAAGGATCCCAACTCACAGTCTCTCCTGCCTCCGCACTGCCGCGATGCATCTGTGTACGCCGGAGGAACGAGAATGGGTGAGCAGCACGCGTGCGTGGATGAAGTGGCGGAGCTAACCTCCGATACGGGATAGCACACCCTGAGACACAAGGGTGTACTGCTAGAAGAGGAGAGCTGGAGCTACGAACCGGATCACCACTCGTGGATGAAGATGACGATGGGGCAAGTGAGTCGGGTGGATGAAGGTGCCTGACGGCAGTAGTAGAAGAAGGAGGAGCGATGATGGGGTCGACAGGAGTGAGGATGGCGGAAGCCGAAGGCACGCTCAGCTGTCCTATAATAGTGTCCCCAATGGACGTCATACTCGGATCTCGTACAAGATCCTCCCTGGGTATAGGTGTGCCAAATGCTGCAGGCGGAAGGCTCCTGCCGATAGCAGTGATGCTGCCCTCCTCTGAGTGTCACTCACGCGCTGCCATCATCTCCCGCTGTAGCATGACTACACGCTCCTGCAAATCAGCATAATCTGCCTCGGACATGTCGAGGTGGCCCATGTCGACCTGGTGTAGAATAAACTCTGCCTCACTGGATGCTGCACATGCAAAATACACAACTCGTGAGTAGAGCCCCATCTGCATCTCTGCTGCTGAAGACAATGGAACTGGTGCTACTTCATCCCCCTAGGGGTCAACCAAGTTCGCAATGTGCTGAGACTCTGGAACATCGGATGCAGCTGCAGGTGTTGCATCCACATCACAGCTCGTGTCTATCATGCGAGGAGTGAGCGGTTGCATGCCAATTGAGAAGGAGAAGGAGGAGTCGTCAGAGTCCGTAGAGCATGTGGAAACGTCGTCCGTGCAGGTACTGCCACTCTCGGTATCGATGAGACCGGTAGGGTCACCAACAAGTGAAATCGAGGGGGAAGAACTCAGCTCCTGCTGACGAGGTGACTCCATCTGCATGTATGGATCTGCTCCCGTATCCTCGATTGCCGACGTAATGGACAAAGGTGTACAGGGCTCCGGCTCAACAATGTCCGTCAAGGCGACCAACAAGCACAGCTGGCGCTCACGCACTGTCTCGCCGGGAAGGCTGGTCACTGCCACCTGCTCAATAATGGAGTGAAGACCACCATCTGACTCCGTCATGTGTGTTGGCGCTCCGTCCTGTGCACGGGACGCAGACTCAGGGAACATGGGTGACTCCTGACACTGAAGCTGGTACTCAGGTAGCGCAGGTGACACGGTGAAGCCTGCTGAAAATGCAGCACGTCTCCCAATGACACCCTTAGAACTGCTGCTCTCAAGAATGCCTCAACCTCCAAAAGACCAACCGGCCGACTCTGCTCATGCACTGCGACTGCTGTCGTACTGGTGTGAATCTCGTGTGCCAACGCCCCCAGAGATCCGTGAAGGGTATCCCGATCCGGGCGGGACTCCTGTGCCACCGCCAGGCCGCTACCGGTCGGAGTCACAAGTGGTACCGCCAAGGCACGCGGGACTTGCACTCCTCCTGATGCAACCTGCTACTGCAGAATGTCCGACTGCTGCCCCAGCGTAGATGTCGACCTCAGTGACATGCACATCCCAAGCACCCCAACATCCGCCAGACTGGTGTGACTCTGCTGCACACTCTCCCCTAAAAGTATGGTAGATGCATCTCGATCCGTACGAGACTCCTGTGCCACCCCGGGACCTCTACTGGTCGGAGTCGCGAGTGGCACCGTCCAAGGACGACGTGCCTGCGCTCCTCCTGATGTCGCATGCTGCTATGGAAGATCAGGATTGAACCTGGACGATCAAAGGCAACTCTCCACCATGAATGCCATGTCGGGGTCAGACTCTATACCATGTGCTGTCACCGTATCATCTGAGTCTGCCTGAGCTGACGCTCGGGCAGCACGGCCCGTCGCAAGTGCGGATCCTGTCGCTACTGTCACATCACGTAATTCACAGTGACCACACTCCCCCTCGACAGGTACAACAATGGAGGCCGAGGAGGTAGAGGATGTATCAACACCGGCACGAGCACGCCGTGCGGCGCGCTGACGCCAACGTCGTAGAGTCACTCGACTGGAACAACTGCATGAAGGCATGTCATCGCGAGATGGCGTCGTGGTCGCAGAGTTAAGGATCGACAGGATGGTGGTAGCCTGGGACTCGCTTGCAGGTGGAGCTGAAGGTACACCATCCGAAGAGGAAGGAGGAGAGGATGGAGGAGATGTGATTGAAGACGGCGTCGACAAATGAGCAGTAGAAGAACGCTCAGTGACGACGAGGTCACAAAGCCGCTGCACCGTCTGCCGCAGGCCGCCGATCTCAGCGAATATGCTCGCCAGAGATCCAGCTAGGGGATCTACCAACGCCAGTAGATCCGTATGTTGTGGAGGACGCAGGCTCGGACGAGGCCGTAGCCAAGGTGGATGTCAGCCGGGAGGGCGCGTCCAATAGCGACGCCAACCATGACGTCCATCACCACAGTAGTAACAGGCGAACGCACAAGGCGTCTGCTCAGATGTCCGCGCACTCATCTCGTGCGCTGGACGATGGAAAGGTACCGAGGGCACCTACTCCCGGTGGTAAACACCAAGCCACGGGAGAGAACGAGGCCAGTAGGTACAGTCACTCCTGGAGGTCATGGCGTCCGAGTCGGCAAACGTGACCAGACGGACGCGCTACACTACCATAGCACGCCCGGAGACTACAGTCTGACTAACTGCTACCACTGATGCTGCTGCCACTAATAGAGCGAAGATTGCTCCGGGACTAGAAGGGTTAGCGGCTGCAGGTGTGGCTGCTGCTCCATGCGGTAGACGACCCAGCCCTCGGAGATGGTAAGACTCGAATCCGCCATCGATCCTACGGGGTGTAGTACGCGCAACAATCTACGGGCCCCAGGAAGACGCCGGTCCAGGACGCGTATTGAAGCGGAGATCGCCGCCGACGACCGTCCGCTGTCGGCTAAGAAGGCGAAAGTGCAAGCTGTCGCGTAGCCGCCGCACTATGTAGTCGTCGACACTCCACCGCTTGATGCTGCTATTGCGGCTATGAGAGCTGCTGTTGCTGCTGTGGCGGTAGTGGTTGGAACATCATCCCTTTTTTATTGTTTTTTTTTTCTTGGCCCACGGCCACCCCCCTTTGTTTTTGTGCCCTCGCCCTCCAACCCTTTTTTTTTCTTCTAGTTCTCCCCTCTGCTCGCCTTAAGCCCTCGCCTTTTTTGTTTCTTTTTCTCTCCATTTTCTTTCACTCGCTTTAAGGCGTACCCCTTTTCATTTGTTTTTGTCACTCACCCCCCCCCCTTTCTTGATTGCCCCTAAGCTGGGCTATGGGAGAAAATAAGGGGAGGGCGGAGGTGTCCGGATTGTCCGGCCCTCCTCCCGTGGACGCTCGCTCGCTGAGCGAGCGAGTGAGCGAGTGGGTGTGGGGGGAGGAGGGAGCGAGGGGGGGGGTCCCGTCCGCCCCTCTGACCCGGCGCCTCCGTCGGTCAGCTGACGGGGCCGACGGGGCCAAGGGGGCCCACGGGGCCGACAGGCCCCCTCCGAAGGGCCCCTCGGAGGGGCTCGGCGGGGTCCTCCGAGGGCCCCGTTGAGAAGGAGAGGAAAAGGGGAGGGAGGGGGTGGTGCGAACGGGGCCGACAGGCCCATTCAGAGGGCCCCCCCTCATAGGAGGGCTGCGAGGCCCTCCTCGCAACGGCAGCAGCAGCTGCAGCGGCAGGTGCAGCTGCTGAGGTTGCTATTGCTGCTACTGCTTCTACTACTGCTGCTGCTCTGCGCAGCAGCTGCTGCTGCTACTTGCTGCTGCCGCCGCGGCTGCTACTGCTGCACGTTGCTTCTGTTGCCACCGTTGCTGCAATAGCTGCTGCTGCTGCTGTATGCTGCTGCTACTACTCTGCACAGTAGCTATTGCTGCTACTTGCTGCTGTCGCCGCGGCTGCTGCTGCTATACGCTGCAACTGCAGCCGTCGCTGCTGCACGCTGCTGCTGGTGCCGCCCCTGCTGCAGTAGTTGCTGCTACTACTGCTATATGTTGCTGCTGCTGACACTGCTGCTGCAGCGGCTAATGCGCTCTTGCAGCTGCTTTCGCCGCTGTTGCTACTATTGCACGCTCCTGCTGCTGCTGCTGCACTCTGCTGCTGCTACTGCCGACGCTGCTCCTTCTATCGACGCTACTGATGCTGCCGACGCTACTGATGCTCCCGCCGCTGCTGCAGTGGCTGCTACTGCTCTTGCTTTTGCTGTTGCCGCCGCAGTCGCCATTGCTCCTTTTCACGGCTCACCGCCCCTGTGGCGTTCACTTGCAGTCGTTTTGTGCTCCCTCACGCTGCTGCCGCCGTGGCGCCACGTGGTGTGTTCTTTTTGCGTTCCGCCCACTACTGCTGCTTCTGCTGCTCACACGCCCCCCTATGCTGAGATACCAAATTGGAAATAATTTTTACAGCATGCAGGCCCATGCAAAAACGAACATGAGCTCTGTGTGTGAGTGCGATGCAAGACGGCAAGAATTTGGCTAAGTCTGGAACGCTGAATATAAAGAACAAGGAGAGTTTACAAATGTGCCCCTAACGGACGTATATAGGGGCTCCGGCAGCTAACCACATCGGGCCACGTCACCCCTGCTGAACCCAAATGAATCAACAGGGAGAACACACTGCATACACCACGAGAGCAACAAAGGTGGTCTCCTCGAGGCACCGGAACAGCTGTCCGAGTGCCCGGGTCTCGACCACCGAGAAAACATGAGCAGTGCCAAAAAATCTCGGAATCAACGTCCAGACATCACAGACGGCTTTCCGAACATCGGAAGCCCCACAACAGCCATCGGGTCTCCTCGTCGCACCGGTACAGTCAACCGGGTGTGCGGGTCTCAACCCACCGAGAAAGCTCTCCTACCTCCTGACAAGCCCACATGGCTGCCGGAACGCATCGACCGC
>SZWC01005555.1:43011-81138 GCA_023375785.1 Penium margaritaceum
ATACAATGATAAGGACGTGTCTCCTGAAATTTTATTGCATAATGCATATGCATATGCATGTGCATCATGCATATGCATATGCATGTGTATTGTATATGCACACGCATATGCATGTGAGCAATGCACATGCATATGCATATGCATATACAATACACATGCATATTCATATGCATGATGCACATGCATATGCATATGCATTATGCAATACAATTTCAGGAGACACGTCCTTATCATTGTATACATTTCCACGAAACTTGCAAGAGTAACCTGAAGAAGGTAATCATTATGCGTCACAACGATAACAACAAGATTTTTTTTTCAAAGTGACGAATTTGTTTCACACACCCACGATGGAGTGGCAAGTCTTCGCGGTTACACTAGAGCACACATGTGCAGCAACAACACCTTATGACCATCCTACACAAAGGGTGGCAAATGTGGAGTCATTGATCATCGCAACGTGTCAACATATCAAAACCCCTACCAAAATATTATGACAAGTGGCGAAGGCTCAAGTAGGTAGAGATGTGAAAACTCCCTATTATGAAATCCAGCGTACAAAGAAGAATTTGATGAAGACATTCTTGGATGACCCGGCAAAGGCATGCGCTCTGTTAAAACCCGTCATTGATAAGGCAAGACATTGACCACATGCAAATGACCATGAATTTCGTATGAAGTTAAGTACCTTTACACATTTCATATGTACTATGCACATTTGTATGCACAGTGCATTAGCACTATGCATAACACACAATGCATGGCACATGCACAAGCACATGCACATGCATTGTGCACGGTGCATAGTGTTAATGCATAGTAAATATGCACAATGCACATACATATGCATATGCATATGTATATGCATATGCATATGCACAATGTACATGCATATGAATAAGCATGTGCACAATGTACATACATATGTATTGCATATGTGGAGTCGTTGATCAACGCAATGTGCATACAAATTTTTCATATGCACAATGCGTATGCATGTGCACAGTCCATGTGCATATGAACGTGCATATGAATTTTCATGTGAACCTCATATGCATGCACATTATGTATGCATATGCAATATCCATCTGCATATGCACATGCATATCCATTTGCATGTGCATTAAAATGCACATGCATTGTGCATACGCATATGCATGTGTGTGTGTGTGTGCACATGCCTGTGCATGTGCATGTGCATGTGCATTTGCATATACATGCATAATGCATATTCACATGCATGTGTACATGCATAACAAAAGTGCAAGTACATGTACATAATGCATACGCATATGCATTGTGCAAACGCACATGCATATGCGCATACATATGCATATGCATTATGCATATGCATTATGCTTATGCATATGCATGCGCGCAACCGCCTTTGCATGGTGCAAATGCATATGCACGTGCATATGCATTGTGCATGTGCATATGCGTTAGCAGAGTGTGTTTGCTTATGCAGAGGCATGTGCACTATGCATACACATATGCATGTGTGCATGCATATGCATGTGCACTATGTAGGCAAATTGTGTGTATGCATATGCATACATAACCGCCTTCGCATTGTGCATATGCATACATAGTATACATGTGCAAATGCATATACACATGCACATGCGTTTTCATGTGAACCCCACATTACAAAATTGACTGATGCATATTGTCATTATATCGTCTTATCTGTTCTTTTTTCCTCATTTTGAATTGCGGGTGAAGCGACAAGACCCACAAACAGAATGAGCTGTGGAAACGTAAACGGGTCATTTTTAGCGTGCGTACTTTGCGTTAGGTGTGTTGAAGAACACGCTAAATTGCGATAAGTTATTTGTAGCTGTCAATGGCATGTGCAGCGGGGACATCAATGTTATGTTTGTAGCAACATCAATACATGGAAACAACCATATTGTACCGTTGATGATGGGAGTGGTGCCCTCTGAGGATGGGGAGAGTAAAAAGTGGTTCATGGAGAGACGAGTCCAATCCTGTCCTTTTGCAAAAGATGTACCATGTTTCGTTGTGTCTGAAAAAAAAAGTGGTAGTCATTGGTGTGCAACATCTTGCCTCGAGTGCGCAATGCTTACAACGCGGGGCACATTGGCAAGAATGTTGAAAACAAGTGTGCTGTCCAGGAAATATGTGCTTTTGGGAAGCTTGTGTTTGTGCACACCATTACGGAATAGATAAATGTATTTGAGAGGTTGAGCGATATGAAGGAAGAGGCTCTAGAGTACACATTATGTCAAATTCCCTTTAGTGCAGGAGTGCACAAGACTTTTCTTTGCCTCGTTACGGACATTTCACGTCAAGCATTGTACAAATTCTAAGCACGACTGTTAGAACGACTCGTGCACTGTCGTCATTTTACTATTTGTTAGCATTTGGGAGAAGTAGAAAATTCACTATGAGGAATCAAGAAGCATAGGCATACATAGATGAGCTAGCACCAAAGGCGCAATAGAAGTAAAGAAAGCGATTGGAGGTTGTGTCGAGGTATATTATGACAAACAAGGTATCCCCTAAGAGGCAAGAAATCGTGACAAAAAAGAAGCATGGTTTGGTTCCATGCATTTTCAACTTGGAAGAGATGTCATACAATTGTGATGTGTACCAAGAGCACTTGTTCTTGTATGTCCACGTCATCACCTTCTTCCTACATCTGGAGGGAGTGAAAGTAACCAATGTCTACCACCCTACTTACCTAGTGTCATATTTGAGGGCCATGTATAACGTGGATTTTCCTTTCCTGCTATATGAGTTGTTGGTCATGATCATTGTTGTTCTCACGTCAATCCCATTATGTCCACAAAATCACATTTCCTTCTTTATTGAGAAATCACATAATAAATGGACAGGCCAGTGATGAATCGTGCACTTGTGGCATCGCCGAAGGGGATCGTTGTTTTTACGTGCTTTTTAGCGATGTGCCATTTTTGCAAGGCACCATATCTGTGTGCTATCCCAGGAGGGGTCCATTTTTACATGCTTGCTTTTGGGGGATGCCATTGTTTCGTGCTCACTTTGGGAGTATGCTATTTTTGTGTGCTCCCGTTAAAGGTGCGCCATTTTTTTATGTCTTTCATTGGGATTTTATGTTTTCATTTTACTTGAGGCCATCTTGCTGGTTAGTTTAAGGGGGTTTAAAATTCCCTTCTTTAAAAGTTGTAGTCGTTCATCAAGTAGAAGCAGGAAACATGAATCCAAAAAATGAAAACAAAACCCATGTGACATGAGGCCCAATGACATGAAAGTCAACATAGATTATAAATGTGGCATGAAATGTTTCTCCCAATGATATGGGCATTTGTATTGAGAGCAAGATGGCAATGTTTTGTGCAGATATACTTTACAGACGCGAATGTCATTGGTTACGAAGTAAAGAATGTTGGACTCCCTCCTATATAGTTTTACATGGAAAAGGAATAATGGGCTGAGTAGAGTCCATCGCAAACCATGATACGTAAATTCATAGAGATACTAGGTACTCACTTTCAACATTGGAGAACAAATTTCTGAAATTGTATTAATAAGCATTTTATACAGTCGAATTGCATTCTCAAAACATTCTATTATGTCACAATTAATAAGTGAAACACATTATACTCTCTTTCCCATAACCAAGGAAATAGGCTCACTTGCGTTTTGTGCAAGGATGACTTATGAAATCTTGTAGTTTAGTTTTACGCCAGTTTTGTTGTTTGTAACTATTCTAGAAGTTTACTTTCTTAGCTGATTTGATCGCAACTCATTACATATACTTCTCCCTACACAAAACGTATTTGCCATAAGTGGCCCCAGTCTCCGCAAGGTTGTTGCTCATTGTTTCATTGATGGTTCACAAATGTATGCTTTAATTGAAAAGCTATCCATTCAATATTTCCTTTTTCAAAAGTGTTTTTTGAGGAATTATGGGTACAGAAAATAATATACAGCAAATGTTTAAGAAGACAAAAGCTTAATTGTAGTCTGGTCAACATGAGTTTGTGTTGTAAACAATAAATATTCTATCTATATTTCTTTTTTGAAATTATGAATTTAATGAAGATTATGAAATATAGGATGATTAATTTTTCTGGATTTATTCAATTCAATTTCGAAATTAAGTTTTGTTTTCTGTAATTTTCAGTAGTTTACTTTGAATCATTTCAATTCTTAGACTCAGATTCATTGTGATTAATTTCAAAGATTAGATTATAATTAAATATGAATCATTTTAATTCAATTAAATAATAATAAAACGAAATTGGGTTCCTATTAATGAATATGAGTTACTTAGAAGTTACATAACATGACACAAATCGAGTTGTTGATGATTACATCAAAAGAAAAAATAAATTTAAATGAATTTAGAGGTCATCTGCTATATAATCATAAATCATAAAACTTTTTTTTAACTTTTTATGCAACAGGAAGAAAATTATAAAGTTTCTTCATGGCGATGCACCCATTAATGGGTAAAAAGTTCCAGATTTAACTTTGAAATTTCAAATTTTGAGGATAAATTCCCAATAAATGATGCAATTGATGTTTTTGAGAAAAAATTTTCAGTTTTTTTATTGTTTAAAAACTCTTGAAACATTATTAGAAGGTTCCACGATCGTTAGATACAGGCCTGGTATGAGATGTACAGCTATTGTGCTCTTTCTTCACTTGGTGTATCGCAAGACATTTCTTGGAGAACTTTGCCACACCTGCGTCGCAGTCTACTGTCGCTGCCTTACCCAAGTGCGTGGTTACCCGATAAATTTCTTGCTATCGGAAAGGCAACGGTTTCGTGGTGCGTCTGCGGTGAGTCAGCGTTCCAATCTTGGCGGAGTTTCCGCTAAAAAAGCACATACGCCAGAGAACAGCTTTCCCAGACTCCAGTGAACAATCGAGCATTCGTGGCCATCTGCGAGCGCCAATCCTCGGGACGGTGTTTTCCATTCAAGTGCGGCCGAAAAAAACTGAAGGATCTGTGCCGCCAATGAATGCCGTATGTTGAGTTGGGCGGTGTCGAACTGTCTTTCCCGGCCCGTGGTCTGGTCGTGACCGACTGATGTGGGGGTGCTACTTCAGCATCAAACAAGCCAGGGAAATGAGACCGGCCCCCAAGCGTGAAAAGTTACGGGGGAGAATAAATGAAGCATACTTCCACTATAAGGTGAGGAGTAAGCTTTGAAAGATACTATAATCCTGATTAACTGGGAGATGTTTGGAAATATGGAGGAGGAAATATCATCCTCAATCGTTTTCAGCCTTGCTCAAGATTTTCTTGAGCCTTTCCAGACAAAGAAAACTGAGAAAAACCATTTTTTTAAGGCAGATGGAAAGATATCAATCATTTTATATACAGGGTATGATCTCGTTTCAGCCCACTTTTCACTCCAAATGAGATGAAACAAGGAGGCCCGCAACATGAACCAGACAGAGTTAGATTTCTTGGGTGGTGGCGGGCCAAGGAGAAGATCCAGGGTTGTGCGCGGGATGTCATGGAAGATGTGGTAGAAGAGGTTTCAAATTCTTTTGCCTAGAGGCGTATGTCGTAGAGAAAGTACGTAGAAGCTTCCTAGCAACACGGCCGCAGACCGGGCGTCAGTGCCTGGTCAAACAGTGACGACAGTCACAGGTCGTACACACGACGGCAAGGGTTTGGCTAGGAGACACAAGTCAAAGTGCGAGAATGCTTCAATATAGCATATGCAGAGAGAAATGACAACTGACAGGTCCAGGGCAAAAATACCTGCCGCGGCGCACGGCGGGTGTCGCACGCGGCAGTCCAAGAGCTGTCCTAAAACCGGCCCAAAACCACTGTTTTGGCCGTAACTCTGCGCACACATGTCAGAATCCTACGCCGTCTGAACCTAGACGTGCAGAATCAAAAGACAGACGCAGCGACTGGTCACATGCATGCATCCATCGACTGACAGCGAGTATACAATGCAAAAACATGCAAATGGGCCTCATTCCTAGTCCGCCGAAAGGCGCCTGCAAGATGTAGAAGGCACAGCAAGGAGTCCCGGTGAGATCTGGGGCTGTGGTACAGTGGTCGGTCAGCTCCAGACGGGTAGTCCGCCGCCTGTCGTCGCGCCGGTGTCACCAGGGCCGCCTGCCTCAGGGATCTGCACCAGTATGGACACGGCTGAGTGGTCATAGTAAACTGTACATGAACGGCACAAAGCACAACACTCCCCCATGACCCGATGGTACGCATGCCCATACGCGTGCAGCACTGGTACAACCACATAGTGAGTGACACAGACAGATGAGACGCCAACGTACATCCCACACTCAACCACTGTCATGCACAGGGCAAAGCCCAACAGAACGAATGGCCACCAGGAACTTTCCGCGGGCAAGTGCCTTTGTCAAGAAATCAGCACGCTGCAAGTCAGTGCCAACCGACATGATGGAGATCACGCGTCGCTCCATCAGATCACGAACGAAGTGATGCTCAACCGCAATGTGCTTTGTGCGAGCATGAAAAACACCAGAGTTCTCCGCAATGGCGAGAGCACTCTGGTTGTCGCAACGCAGCACAATGGCGGGTACTGACTGCCCCAGCTCAAGAAACAAGCGCTGCAGCCAAACTGCCTCAGCAGCCCCTGCCCCCAAAGCCACATACTCTGCCTCCGACGAGTTATGTACGATGCAGCCCTGCTTCCCGCTTCGCCAAGACAAAGCGGTACCACCGAGCAGAAACACGTAGCCAGTGCGACTGCGCCCCTCAGGACTCCAAGCCCAGTCGCTGTCAGTGTAGCCGTCAAGGACCACCGAACACTGCCGACGAAAGCAGAGTCCGAGATACGGCGTGGAGACCACGTACCGTACCACTCGCACAGCCGCGTGAAGAGCTCTCGCACGTGGAGCCTGCGAGAACTGAGCAAGGAGGTTGATGGCGAACGCGATGTCGGGACGCGTGGTAGTGGCCAGGTACATCAAAGATCCGATAAGACGGAGGTACAAGGTCACGTCCACTGTCTCCCCCAGCTGTGTAGGGTCATCCACCTTCTGGGCATCCTGCCCATCAGGTGTGAGTGGTGTGGAAGCAGTGGGCACTGCACCAAGGAGATCGCTAAAGCGCTCCCCCACGACTCGTGCGTATCGAGCCTGATGCAGCAACAGTGTCCGATGTCTACGATCTCGCACAATCTCCATACCAAGAAACACCGATGCAGGACCGAGGTCCTTCATCCTGTAGGCGGTCTGCAGGACAGCCTTGGCCTCCTTCACGGCCTCCAGCAACGGAGACGCGATCAGAAGGTCATCAACATAGACCAGGATGGCGGTAAACCGCTCGGGTGTCGGTAGGATAAATGGGGTCTGCCTCGCTCTGTACGTATCCTGCACGAGTCAAGGTGCCAGTGATCTCCCGGTTCCAACACCGTGGAGACTGCTTGAGGCCGTACAAGGACTTGCGCAAGCGCCAGACCTTGTCACCGTCCTCAAAGCCTGGTGGCTGAGCCACGTAGATCTCCTCATCCAGAGAGCCATGGAGGAACGCGTTGTTCACATCCATCTGGTGTAGTTCCCAGTCATGCTGAGCTACTACACCGAACAGAGCTCGAGCTGAGGTCATGCGGCCGACAGGGGCAAAGGTGTCAGTGTGATCAACTCCCTCAATCTGAGAGAACCCCTTGACGACCAAGCGGGCCTTGTAGCGTTCCAGTGAGCCATCCGGCTTCACTTTCTTGCGAAAGACCCACTTGACCTGAATCGCCTTCCTCCCAGGGGGAAGGTCGACCAGTTCGTAGACTCCATGCTCTCGGATAGCGCGAAGCTCATCCTCGCAAGCAGCTCGCCAGGCATCAGCATCCTGCGATGAGAAAGCCTCCCTCAATGTGCCCGGGTCCGGCGCCATAGAGGGGGAACTCTGCGTGGCAAGTGCACACGCCTCAGTGTCTGGCCTGACGGCCACGAGATCAGCTGCTACGTCACAGGCAATATGGAACTCGCGAATGACCAGGTCGTGTCCTATGGGGCACGCTGGGTGTACCTTTGAAAGCTTAGTGCGGACACTCAGGCCTAAGGCCTTTGTGTTTGGATCACCGCTCGCGGTGCTGCAAGAGGAACGGCTGGGTCCGGAACCCGACGCTCGCTGAGCTCCAGAATCCAGTGGTCGAAGGCGACCACCGGGCTCACGGGAGTAACCGGAGGTCGAGGGGCGCACCTGAGGCTCAGGAACGGGTACGACCACAGGGACAGGTACGACCACAGCTGGTGAGGGCTGATACGAGGCAGTCGGAGATGCCGTGCGCGGAGATGCGTGTGTGGGGGACACTGAGCTGGGGACGACTGCGGGCAGGGCTGGCCCGGACACTGAGACAGGAGTGTCAGCCGACGTAGAGACAGGAGTGGGCTGGGCTGGGTCAGACGCCGGAACAGGGGTGCCAGTGGATACAGATGGTGATGTAGGAGGAGGCGTGGGAGCAGCGGTACCTGTGGGGTGCAAAGCAGGCTGGACAGGCGGGATCTCTGGACCAACGGCATTGATAGCCGGATCATCAAGTGCTGGAGATCAAGGGGGGACTCGAGCGGACACATCAGCCTGGCGAGAAATGGTCACTGGCCAAGAGGTCTCCCCCATCGGCCGAGGAACCGCACAGGAAGGAACATGAGCTGCAGAGAGCGCTGTGATCGAAGTCAGATCACGGTATGTGAGTGACTCAAAAAACAGTGCGTCACGGGACTCAATGACACGACGGCGAGTGGGGTCCCAAAAGCGCCAGGCCTTCGACCGCGGGGAGATGCCGATGAAGGCACACAAGCGACCCCGAGGGGAGACCTTGGACCCCTGCTGGTCCTCGGTGTACCATACGGAGGCCAGGGATCCCCAGACGCGTGCGAGACGAAGATCGGCACGGTGGCCAAACCAGAGCTCGTACGGTGTAACATGATCCGGAAGCGGACCATCCGGGAGGCGGTTCCAGACCCAAGTCATGTAGGCGAAGCCCTCAAATGCGAAGGACTCCGGGAGACCGCACTCAGACCGCATGGCGCGGACCGCATCCTCCATGGTGCGGTTCCAGCGCTCAGATACATCGTTCTGCTGTGGGGTAGCAGGAGCGGAGACCTGGTGAAAAATGCCGTGCTAAGCAAAAGGAGTCCATCTCGCCGAGGAACTCGCCGCCGCGATCCAAGCGAAAGGGATGTAGCGTGTGGTGAGACTGACGCTCAGCCATCACGAGCCAGAGCCGAACGGCAAGGGCGGCGTCGCTCTTCTGACGCAGACTGTAGACCCACCGCATCCGGGTGAAGTCATCAGTCAGTGTTAGAACATACCTGCCCCTCTCAGACAGCGACTCGACCGGGAGAGGACCGAGCAGGTCCGAGTGGACCAACTCGAGGGGCCTCAGCGCTCGGGAACGCGAATCAGGGTAAGTGCATCGGTGCATCTTACTCTGAGCACAAAAAAGACAGTCGGTCTTGGGTGGCTTCTCGAAAGAAGCCACGTCAAGACCAAGAGCGGGCTGTGTCCGGATGAGCTTCGACACAGTGTCGGAGCCCACGTGACACAGACGTCGGTGAAGCAACCGCTGGTGTTCCGGCGATAGAACACCAGTGAGAAAAACGCGACCAGAGGAGGAGGGAGAGCAAGGGGAGGAGGGCCGAGCAATGCGGTACAAATCATCTACGACTGAAGCACGCAGGACAATGCTCCGGGTGTCGAGAGCAGTCACAGTCGCTGAATCAGCGGTATGCTCAATGGAGAGACCCATCAGAGTGCAGGCATGCACAGACAGCAGACTGAGCTCAAGATCAGGCACAAAAGGCACGTCAGAGAGATAAAGGGGGCCAGACGGACCATCAAAGCATACAACCCCAACACCGTGAACCGGTAAGGACTGACCAGAACCTGTACGAACGGAACGGACAGTCGTGATAGGACCAAGTACCACAAAGTCACTACGACGACACGTCATGTGGTGGGTGGCACCGGAATCAATGATCCAAGTGCCACCGGAGTCACGACTGGTGGACATCACTGTACAACGAGCAACGGAACACTCAACATCAGAGGGACGCTGAGCCGTCAGTGGGAAGGAAGGACGTACATCACGAAGGTGAGACTCATGAATCCATTCAGTGCAGTCAGGCCCATCATCATCACATGCGGACTGTGCTCCCCTACACGTGTCATCACGAGTCACGAGGACAGACCAACAAGCAGTCTGTGACCCACTCGACGATGACAACACACTCGTACCTCCCTGAAAGCGAAGTGCCAGAAGATGACGAAGCTCGGCGATGGTGCGGTCACGTGGGTCTGGATCATTTCTGCTCGCCGGTGAGGATGTAGGAACAGCTGCAGTCGTAGTCACCGCGCGTCCAGAGGAGTGTGCGGTCGACGTGCCGGACGTGGTGCGAGCAGCATGGGCAGCCTAAAGTCCGCGAGTAATGCGCACCCAGTCGAGCGGCTGCTGGCACTCGGTGTAGCGATGGGCACCTCCATAGTTGTAGCAGTTCACGGAACGGCCACTGCTACCACTGGATGACGACTGTTGTTGACCCGATCCGCACTTTCTATTCTTCTTCTTCCCCTGGGCAGCTGCTGCAATGCCCTGCGTGGGTGTAGACGGGGTCGAAGAGGAGGAGGAAGATGAGGTCGTGATGGAGGTAGGTGAGGGTGACTGCAGGAGGGAAGATGGTGGTGTGGCGAGGACTGCTGCAACGAGGGAAGTCTCCTGATGTGCTACTGCTGTCTCGCGGGCCGACGTCACCCGGAGGAAAAGCTGATGGGCCCAAGGGAGCAGCTGCAGGTTGGCTGAGAAAGGCTCGAGAGCAGCGTCGCTGTACCGTGTGAATATGTCGGTGTACTCCAGGCAAACTCCGAGCATGATCGTCTGAAGCGCCCAAAGCTGTGTGCCCCCTGAGGTCCCCAGACGCATGTAGATATGCATGGCGCGTCGCCAGTAATCCGCTGTAGGCTCCGCTGGTCCCTGACGGAGAGAGTGGAAAGCACGAATGTGTGACGCACATGTGGCGTGCGTCTCTGTGGCCAGTAGGGATAACGCCAGATCCTAGCCTCCACGAGGATCAGCTCCGGTGCCTGTGCCAGCCTCGCCGAGGAAGGGACGGAAGTCAACGACAGTCTCGCGTGGCATGGCATAGAGAAGCCCTCGCATGGCCCGGGCTGCTGTCAGCACCTGTGCTGGATCTGTAGACTGGTATGGGCTGTGATAGTAAGGCCACACTCCCTCAGAAGTGGCCCACACCTGAAACAGGATCTCCCAGCAGTCAAATCCATCCTCGCTGATGTACTGTGGAGGTGGTGCCTCAAAGTCCTTTGGCTGCCGCTCCGTGGGGAGAGCAGCCGCAGGCTGAGGAGGGTGAGTGACGGGAAAAACTCCTGGAAGGGGGTGATCACCAGGGGAGTCAGGTGACGGTCGTATCGGGGACACGGGTGGAGGTCGGATACCCGTCTGCAGCTGACGGAGGCGCTCCTGTAGAAGACGATTCTCCCGCTCCTGGGAGTCATCCTCGAAGCCTGGCATGAATGGCTCGTCATCAAGGAGGTCCGTAGGTGGTGGGGAAACCACACCAGGAGGTGAAGCAAGCGGGGAACCTGTCACGGGCACCTGAGCCAAGTGTTGGGTGGAGGTCGCAACGCCGGCAGCTCCCTCAGAAATCCGCGGAGGGGCCGTGGACTGAGCGCGCAGGAGCTCAGTCAGCGTGCGGATCACGTCAGTCTACTCTCGCTACAGACGACGCATCTCCTCCTGCTGGCTGCGCAGATCCTTAGTGGCCTGCGAGCGAGGGCTCAATACCCCTGAAGAAGAGGAGGAGGGATCACCTGGTCCCTTGTCCTTGTCGTCGGGCGAACTCATGTCGCCGCTCACTATGGGACGACAGGTCAAGTCTGCCGGATTTCAAAACCGTATGCGTTTCTCGGGGAGCTGAAACGCTGGCAACTTTTGACTTTTCGGTTGAAAACTTGGCTAAGTGTAATGCTGACGTTAGCAAGTGGTTGCTGACGTCAGCACGACCTGATGACGTCAGCAACAAACAATGCTGACGTCAGCACGTCCCCTCCCTTCTTTTTTTTTCTTGTAACGGTTTTGCCGCTGCGCGGTGGCGCGCGGTAGCTCCGCGGAAGCTGCGCAACAGCTTCCGCATAGTTGCTGCTGCAGCTGTGTTGTCAGCTGCAGCAACAGCTGTGTAGCTGCGTGTGCAGTGGTGGCAGCGGCGGCTGCGCTGCTGCTGATATTGCTGCGCACGGCGGCTACTGCTGTGCGCGGCGCTGCTGGTGCGCGCTGCAGCTGCTGTTGGCTGCCGCCGCCGCGCGCTGCTGCTGGCTGCCGCCGCCGCGCGCTGCTGCTGCTACCACTGCTGCGCTGCTGCTGCTGCCGCGATTGCCGCTGCCGTTGCTGCTGCTGTGCCACTGCCACTGCTACGCTGCTGTTGCCGACGCCGCTGCTGCGCTGCTGCTGCCGCCGCTGTTGCCACGTTGCTGTGGCGGCCGCTGCTGCTGCGCTGCTGCTGGGCTGCTGCCGCCGCCTCTGTTGCTGTTGCTATGCTGCTGCGGCTGTGGGGGGAGTGGCGGCTGCACGCACCGCAGCCGCCACACACCTCTGCGTGGCGGTACGCGCCGCTGCTGCTGCCTCAGCAGCTGCGATCTCACGTGGTGGGTGGGGTATGCGGACGGCGACCGGCCGTCTCCAACAGGTCCCAGAAGGTCTGCTGCAGCGGTGACTCTCACTGCTGCTGCTCTGCTACGTCTCTGCTGCGCAGCTCAGTGAGAACTGTCTCACTGCTCTGATACCAAGAGAAAGTGCGTAGAAGCTTCCTAGCAACACGGCCTCTGACCGGGCGTCAGTGCCTGGTCAGATAGTGACGACAGTCACAGGTCGTACACACGACGGCAAGGGTTTGCTAGGAGACACAAGTCAAAGTGTCAGAATGCTTCAATATAGCATATGTAGAGAGAAATGACAACCGACAGGTCCAGGGCATAGATACCTGCCACGGCGCATGGCGGGTGACGCACGCGGCAGTCCAAGAGCTGTCCTAAAACCGGCCCAAAACCACTGTTTTGGCCGTAACTCTGCGCACACATGTCAGAATCCTACGCCGTCTGAACCTAGACGTGCAGAATCAAAAGAAGAACGCAGTGACTGGTCACATGCATGCATCCATTGACTGACAACGAGTATACAATGCAAAAACGTGCAAATGGGCCTCATGCCCAGTCCGCCGAAAGGCGCCTGCAAGATGTAGAAGGCACAACAAGGAGTCCCGGTGAGATCTGGGGCTGTGGAACAGTGGTCGGTCAGCTCTAGACGGGTAGTCCGCTGCCTGTCGTCGCGCCGGTGTCACCAGGGCCGCCTGCCTCAGGGATCTGCAGGAGTATGGACACGGCTGAGTGGTCACAGGAAACTGTACAGGAACGGCACAAAGCACAACAAGGTGTACTTTAAAAGCAGTGCTGAATTGAGTGCGGTGGGAGACCGGGATAAAGTGGTAGATAATTTTGAACACAAAATATTTGGTACCTCGATCAAGAGGAAGGATAGTAAGCTTTCCTCCAATGGAGCGCCAGTCAAATTGGATGTCAAAGAACTTCTCTACCCAATTTAATTAGTAAGCTGGGGTAAGGTTTTTTGTTTTAAGGAAGATGGTAAAAGTTTCATAGAGGGATGGGAGGTTGGCGGAGAACTTGTAGGAGGGAAGTTTTGGTCTAGCAAGGAGGCCGGCCAAGGTGTCCATGCGTGTGAGAAAGACCAGACATAGTCGTTTCCAAGCAAATCGGACGCTCTGGCCCACGTATGAGGGGTGAGGGAGTGTAACACCTGGTCTATTGCAAGCGAAATGGCGCCCTCTATGGTTGGTGAGGAAAGGTGGTACACCAGAGTGAGAGGAAGGCTTGTGATGTCTTCAATAGTAAAGTGAAAAGTGTGTCGACGCGCGACGAGAAGGGAGGGACCCTGGCCCCTGGCTGTGATTGAAATGGGGGGCCTAACCCCCCACACCCCGCCCCCCCCTTTTCGCATGACCCGGGGTTTGAACTCGGCCTCCCAGCGATCGAAGTTATGGAGGAACCAAATGCAAATGGAGATGTTTCCATGGGAAGGGGAAGGTGGATGATGTAAGAATAGTAAATCAGGCAAAAGTTGGGGAGGAATAGGGTTGAACCAAACCCTCCTGCTATATGGGGTGCGAAAGGGTAGACGGGATACCTGGCTAGGAATTTTCATGAGCTAGAGGCTCAAGTGGACCTATCAAGGGGTCAATAGGATCTGAAGGCAAACCAAGAAAGAAGGCTTGGTACAACCTACCAAGGAAAAACAAATGACCATGAGCTATTTCACAAAGAAGGATTTTGTGCTGAATGGTTTCATCACAAGGCCAATAGTGTAGCCGGAAGGCCGGTTCGGCCCTCCCTCCTCGCTGAAGCGAGGGGTGGTTGCACACCACCCCTCGTGTGAGCGAGAGCTGGCCGGCGGCCAGCTCGCTGCTGGCCGGCTGGACGGCCGGCGGCCGGCCAAGCAACCGGCTGGCCACCGGCCGGCCACCGGCCGGCCAGCCGCCAGCCACCGATCGCGGCCTCAGCCTGATCGGCGGCTGAGGGGCCACGAGGGCCTCGAGGGCGAGGCCTTGTGGCCTCGTGCCCTCGCCCCCCCTCGCCCTCCTTACAAACGAGCAAGAGAGGGCGAGGGATAGGGGGAGCGAGGGTGAGGTCGAAAATAGCTGGCGCAAAATCGCCAGCGTGCCTCGCACGCGACGATTTCGCGCCAAAACGACAAAACGTAAGTCGAAGTTCGTTTACGACGAACTTCGACATAAAACAAACAAAACAACTCGTGCGAACACACGAGATCGAGGTAAAAACCCCCGGTTTGGGTCCCAAAACCAGGGGTTTGGTTTAAAACGGAAATGGGCCTCCGGAGACTCGAAATATTCGAGCCTCCCTGCTCTGGGTCGTTGATAACGATTGCCCCTCAGTCTTGCGAAGGGGGTAAACCCCTGACGCGGACTGAGAACGTCATTCTGCGAACTCCGATGATGACTTCAGAGCAAGAGCTGGAGACTCGACCCGTTACAGTGGTTCTCAAAGCCACACGACCCTCGCGACTAAGGGTTCGACGGAAATGGCGGCTATGTCACATATGAAATGCCGCCGGCAGCTGCAAGCAGCAACAGAAACACCGGAAGGGACTATGGCATCCATACTTCACGGATTGAAGCGCCGTAAAGTGCGTTGCAGAGCTGGAGAAAATTTCTACTTGGTGGAGCCACTTCCTTCCAGCCTCTCCACACTTCCAGGGGACTAGGAGGATTTTTGTGGGGCGGGTTGGGGGAGTTCCCACCTCTAAAACCACAAAATCCTCCTCATTTTCAAGGCTCCTTCAAACCTCCTTCATCCAAGAATTAGGAGAGCGCCCCTCCCCAAGCTGAGAGACTCTCACGGCCTGAGAGCACCCTTAAAAGAAGGAGGTTGACACCTTGAAGATTGTTTACGGCTCGCCAACGCCGCCGGCTCAAGGGAGACGCCGCCCAAGAACGCGAGAGGCGTCAAGAAGCGTGAAGAGAAGACCAACGAAGACAAGAAGACAAGAGGAAGACAAGAAGTTGGAAGAGAGAGTGGAAGACTCGCTAGGAATTGTTAGAATTCCTTTTCTCATTGTTTACTCTTGTTTTCTGAGCGGCACTCACATTCCTCCTCGTTCTATTGTCTTGTAATTTTCTGTTTTCCTAGGTACTAGTCATTGCCAATCGCCGTGAGTCATGGCTTAGGAAGTCTAGTTCCAAAAACCACAAACTTGTGCGGACGTGGCGGCCTAGGAGAATAGAAATTGAAGTTATAATTGCCTCACCGATTGTGAGAGCAAAGAGATTGTAGGAGGCGATTCCTCCTTTAAGTTGTGGGGTGATCCTCACAACGACCTTCACGTGCTAGTTGCACAAACGACGAGATGGCAAGTGCCGGTCCGTCCAAGACAAACAAGGGCAAGGTGATGACGGCATCACCACGAGCTCTCGGCGGACTCCAGATTTTGGGAGCTGCCGCCGCGAGCACGGTTGCCAACCAAAGGCAACCGTACTCCAAGGGCAATCGTATCGCCGAAGGCAACCGACGCCGATCTCAGCGATACCGAGCAGCGTGCGGAGGCCAAAAAGGTGCTCAACGAGCACGTCGACACACACGTGGGCAACCTCCATGTGACGGACAATACGATGGAGGAGGATCTCCCCGGGGGATACCCCGACAAAGAGCACGACGTCGACGATGGCGAAGGCGACGATGATCTCGACCATCGCCATTGTAGTGCGACAAATTCGAGCCGATTGCTCGAGAAGGGCAAGTCGCCCGCCGTATCGCCTGAAGCTGCCGATGGCAGCGAGACTGCCGAGAGCCGCAAGGGCGTTGAAAGCTTCCACATGGGAAGTTCCCGCGAGAACAAGCCGGACGACGTCGCCGCGAAGGCAATTCGCGATGGTCGTCGTAGGCTCGCGGAGTTTGCTGCCGAGGCCGCAGGCTGACTCAAGATCACCACCGATGGTGGAGATACGGCACCACTCGGAGGAGTGGGGGCAGATCCTCCTTCCAACTATGCGGCCACAATGGGGCAAGGCAGCGCCCACTCGAGCGTCGTCGCCGACGACAGCCTCCTCCGAAAGGTGGGACTCCTTGGAGGCGTGTACGCGAACCGTCCCTCTTGCAGTGGGTAAGGGTGCACGGACAACGTGAGGCCCTGGAGGCTATCGCTGATGCTCTGACAATATTAGAGCTCAAGTTCGTGTTCGCAAACCTGCTAGCCCACGTCGGGCAGAGCATCACGGACCTTGACCGTGATCGCCAGCTGCAGCGCTTGGCCTCTCATGAGGCAAGCCGCCGTTGCAACGACCTCGACAAGGCGTTGCAGAGCGTGACCCAGGTGCGGATGCAGCAGCAAACGCAGCGTGCCGCAGCTGCGGATGCCACTACCGGTGGCAGCGACGAGATGCCTACCTCGATGACTTCGGGGCCGGTCATGAGTGGAGATCTTCCGGAAGGGCATGAAGTTGACCGTCTCGCTAAATCGCATGGAGCATGTTCTACGTGTCCACAAGGCTCCACTCGGCCAGTGGGGTGACCTTGCCACGACGGGGCTTGAAGACAAACTCTTCAAGTATGTGGTCAAGGAGTGGAGTGCGCAGCAGCCACACCTCGAGTGGCAGCCCATGCCGTGGAAGGCCTTTTGTGCGATCATGCGCAAGAAGTGCACCCAACGTGAGGAGGCGCAATGCGCCTTCCACAAGATCAAGGACATCAGGTAGCTAGGCAGCTCGCTCGAATCCTACTTGAGTGAGTTTGCCGCACTCGTGGAAGAAGCCGAAAGCTTCACCGAGGACGATGGGACTCAGACCTTCATGTACCCGGAGTGCATGTTGCTGGAGTACTTGCATGATGGTCTCACCAGCGAGAAGCTGAAGGACAAGACCACCACGACAGCCACTGGCCAAGCTTGGACAAGCAGGAGGGCATTACTTGACTACATGAGCGAAGTGTATTCGGCGAACCCGAAGTACTACTCTGATGCACGGCCGAACGCACGTGCACAACAAGGCCGCGACATGCGCATGGATGCTGCAGGGGCTGGTGGGTCAGCGGGACAGCGAGGCGGGGCCAAGGGCAAGCAGCCTGCAAACCCTCTAGCCAAGAAGGCTGGTGGATACAAGGGCCCCAACAACAAGCGCAATCGCGAGAATGACGAGCTACAGGCGGCGCGTGAGCGTCGCAACACATCCTTCCGCGATGGGCTCTGCCACAACTGCATGCAACCGGGCCACTTTAGGGCTCAGTGCCCTCAGGCTGCTGGGGGTGGACAAGATGGCGTGGCGTTAGCTGCAACAGTAGCACCTCGTGGGGATGGTGCAGCAGGAGGCCGCAGACAGGGCCGTGGACAGGGTCACGGTCGCGGCAATGGGCCCGGCCGTGGTAACGGACAAGGCCGTGGGGCGGGTTTTCCCCATCCCTGAGTGACATCAGTGGGGACCACTCAGGGGTAAGACTGGATCACGAGTATGGGTTCATGTTTTCAGATGAGGATGTTTAACAATTTGAGTTTTTGACGAGTTCAAATTTCTCTGTTGTCTTTTCTCCTCTTGTTGAACCGCATTCTACACTTGCAGACCGACATTGCCCACTAAACCTTCCATCCCCGGATGAGATGCATGATCGTACATGCTTAGTGGTGGCGAGAGTGACCACTGTGCAAGAGTTGTGTGACACAGTGATTGAAGCAAACGCCCTCAAAGCAATGAGTTCAATCACGTTTGAAGTACCCTTAGTCGACGATTTCGACCCAGTCAAATTCAAAGACTGGAAGGTGCTAGCTGAATTCACACATGCCCACAAGATGTGGACTCGAGTGGGTGAATCATGGGAGTTGCGACGCCCGTCGTACAGATTCCGTGTTTATCACAAACTCGGCTTACCGTCGTCGAGTCTGTTCACTCGGAAGAGTGGAGGCAACATGACAATGTAGTTCAAAGGACACCTAGCTGGTGCTCCCGTGAACGTACTTGCTGACACTGGAGGGGANTGCCCACAAGATGTGGACTCGAGTGGGTGAATCATGGGAGTTGCGACGCCCGTCGTACAGATTCCGTGTTTATCACAAACTCGGCTTACCGTCGTCGAGTCTGTTCACTCGGAAGAGTGGAGGCAACATGACAATGTAGTTCAAAGGACACCTAGCTGGTGCTCCCGTGAGCGTACTGGCTGACACTAGAGGGGACAACTCTTTTGTTAGCCTTGGCTTTACCCGACAGGTTGGCCTGAGGTACGAGCCATCGAATGGCGCGGTTGTTGTCGGTGACAACTGTACGGTACCCGTGATCGGTACTTGTAAAGCGAAAGATTGTATTCAAGGGTACACACAGAGTGTCACGTTGAAGGTACTCAACCTTCTTGACCCGTTTGATGTGGTGCTAGGCGATCCCTGGCTCGGTAACAACAAGGCTCTAATGTGTTTTGAATCAAAGCGTTTGGTCCTTTGAAAAGGACAACGCCGCTTTACGTTGATTCCGAGTACGGAATCATCACCGACCCGACTCAAAGTCCATGCCAGCTTGTCCGCTATGCAGGTCAAGAGACGTATTTGACAAGGTTGTCGATACTTCTTGGCTCAGCTGCAGAAAGTGGAGGACAACGTGACGGAAGACACGCCACAAGAGATCAGATCTCTATTGGCGGAGTTCTCGGATATATTCCAAGACCCAACGGCTGGGCTTCCACCAGAAAGACACATGGGCCACACGATTCCGCTGCAACCGGAGGCGATGCTTTCGTTTAGACCCATGTATCGCCTTAGTCCAGTAGAAAAGCGAGAGGCCTAACGACAAATCAAAGAGTACCTTGCGAAAGGATGGATCCAGCCCAGTAGCTCGCCGTACGGTGCGCCAATCCTTTTTGTGAACAAAAAGGACTGTGGTTTACGCATGTGCGTGGATTACCGGGCGTTGAACAAGCTGACGGCAAAAAATTGATTCCCCTTATCGCGGATTGAGGACCTTTTTGACCAACTCCAAGGCGCAAAAGTATTTTTTTCCTTGGATTTGTCTCAAGGGTAGCATCAAATCCGTATCACAGAAGATGATGTGTCCAAAACCGCGTTTCGAACGCACATGGGACACTATCAGTTCCGAGTGTTATGCTTCGGGCTTACAAATGCCCCGTCAACCTTCCAAGGAGAAATGAACCGAACGTTCACCAAGCAACTCGGGCAGTCTGTCTTGGTTTACCTGGATGACATCTTGGTTTTCTCCAAATCAATGGAAGAGCACATAGAAAATCTGCGCGAAGTTCTCGCAATCCTTCGGGAACAGAAGTTCTATGCAAAAGTGAGCAAGTGCAAGTTTGCACAAGATGAGCTCGAATACCTTGGACACATCGTCGGCAAAGACGGCATCCGTGTCGACCCAGGAAAAGTCTAAGCCGTTGTGGACTGGCCACACCCCAAAAATGTTGGGTAGATTCGGTCTTTCCTCGGCCTTGAAAACTACTTTCGACGGTTTATGCAACGGTATTCAACCCTGGTAGCACCGCTAACCAGGCTCACGCGAAAATACATGCGTTGGGAATGGACACCTGATTGCGAGAACGCGTTTCTCAAAGTCAAAGAGCTTCTATCCACGGTACCCGTTCTACCTCTTCCAGATCTATCGCAACCATGGGAGGCTCGATGTGATGCGTCGGTAGTAGGACTTGGAGCCGTCCTCATGTAGAACAGTCACCCAGGTGCGTATGAGAGCCGGAAGCTCATCCCCGCGGAAACGCGGTTCACAACTGGGGATCAAGAGTTCCTTGCCGTAGTACACGCTTTCAAGATGTGGCATTGCTACCTAGAGGGTGCTGAGGGGGGTGTGACGGTCGTGACCGACCATAACCCATTGGTGTTTTTCCAAACGCAACCGAATCTGTCAAGATGGCAGGCGCGTTGGAGTGAATACCTGAGTCGATTCTCCTTCACATGGGAATATCGGTCAGGACGCATCAATGTGGCCAATCCACTAAGCCGACAGCCTGTGGAAATTAAAGCAACCACCGAGGTCAGTGGGTGTTTTATGGCCATTGCAACAGCAACAGTACAACCACCAGATCCCCCTGCACCTCTGCGACAACCACCACGAGAGATTATCCATTACAACGGTTTTGTAAACAGGATCCGGATGGGATACTGTATGGATTCTTGGTGTCAAGACTCTCAAAATCTGGACAAGTATAGCTTGGTGGAGACCGCAGGAATCTTTTGGCATGGAGAACAAGTTGTTGTGCCCAACCCGGGAGACCTTCGAGCAAAGGTTATCTCCCAGTTCCACGACCCGCCAGTAGCAGGTCATGTGGGACCCCGAAAGCCTGGACAGGCACTCTCGGACCACTATTGGTGGCCAGGGTGGAGTGTTGATGTCCGTAAACATTGCATGACATGCGACCCATGTCTTCGGAATAAGGCTAGCAACAAGAAGCCTGTTGGACTCCTCCAACAGCTTCCCATTCCTGGGACTCCATGGGAGTGCGTCAGCATGGACTTCATTACTGGTCTTCCGGACACGGCCCGTGGCCATGATGCAATACTAGTGGTTGTGGATCTTTTGACGAAGATGACACACTTCATTCCTACAACCACTGACGTGAATGCAGAGGAGACCGCTCGTCTCTTCTTTGAGGGTGTCGTAAAGTACCATGGCTTGCCGTTGCAAATTATCTCTGATCGAGATCGAAAATTTGCTTGTAATATCTGGCAAAAGATGCTGAAGTACTTCGGCAGTGAGTCGCAAATATCGCCAACATTTCACCCTCAAACTGACGGACAAACAAAGCGCATGAATCGCACTCTAGAGCAGATGCTCCGCATGTACCTGGACCCTGCCATGCATGATTGGGACGAATTCCTAGCACTGGCAGAGTTTGCGGTGAACAACTCGGTGAATGAGTCCACACAGTTCACACCGTTCGTGTTGAATAGTGGTTGGTATCCAGTTGTACCCTCTTCTTTGGTGAAGAGTGGGAGCACAGGAGGGCAGGTTCCTTCCGCTCAAGTCTGTGCCGAGCGCATCGACTCCTTGTTACAGGAGGCAAAGGGTCACCTTCAAGCAGCTCGGCAGCGACAAAAGGCATATGCCAACAAAGGTCACCGGGAGGTCTCGTTTGACATCGGTGACAAAGTGCTGCTTAGCACTAAAAACCTTCGGCTGAAGTCGCCAGGGGCAAGAAAACTTCTACCGAAGTGGATTGGGCCATTTCCCATTGTGGCACGCATCGGGCCAGTGGCATACCGATTGCTACTTCCGCCGAGTATGAAGATACATGACGTGTTTCATGTGAGCCTGCTGGCTGCATACACGGCAGCAGGAACCGTTCAGCCACCGCCAACAGTCCTGGCTGCCGACGGCCAATATGAGGTCCTTCGCCTACTCTAGCACCAAGAGCGTACTCTTCGGTCGCGTGTTGTCAGGGAGTACCTCGTTCATTCGGCCGGTTGTGGACCTGAAAATAATTCATGGGAGCCCAAATCTTGGTTGCCCACAGGGGTGGTCAACGAGTACTCGAGCGATCTTGCAGCTCGCACAGATCGACGCGTAGCAGGATGTACCACCTGAACGCGGAAATAGTGAACAACATTCCCACAGGGCAACATTCATGGACAGCGACCATAGGAGGTTGCGGACGCCCAACATGCGGACGCTCCAGCCTAAAGGGGGGAGGCCGCTAGCCATGCTGACCTACAAGCTGCAGCTTAGGTCTAAGTACCATGCACGTGTTCATGTTTAGCTGGTGATTGAAATCATTAACTTTCTTTCACAATGTTGATGACTCATTGACTGACAATCCTACTTGTTGTTCATGAACCGGGACGGTTCATAATAAGTGGGGAGGAATGTAGCGGGCAGGCCGGTTTGGCCCTGTTGAAAAATTGCCCCTCCGCATGCCCAAGTGCGGCGCCGGGAGGCGCCGACGAGCCGCCAGAAAGTGAAAACTCCGCTCCGGCGGATCTGGCAACTTGAAAATTGCTCGGATCCTAAAATAAAGGATTGCCCCGTACAGTTGACGAGTTGTTGAATTCGGTGGAAGTTGTTTCGTCGGAATCGGACAAGTATCAAGGGAGATATGGCCTTCCAAAGTTGGGGTGTGCGCAGCGGCTCTGGGAGCCGGCTGCGACTCGAAATCCGGTCGATAATCGACCGGATCGAGTAACAAAATTACCATGTGGAGAAAATGCTCCGATAGGCCTGCCGAGGCTTCCGGTGGATGATCCGCCTGATCAGGTGGATCATCCACCGGATCCAGAAGTGCAGGTTGTTACTGAGGGACTTAGCCAAAATCCTGGCTCGACGTCCGAAACTCAGTAGTACGTTTTGTTACTCGGGGACTTAGTCAAAATTCTGACTATAGGTCCGCAGACAGGTGAAAGACACGACAGGGAGTGGGGTCCCAAAAGCGCCAAGCCTTTGACCGCGGGGAGATGCCGATGAAAGCACACAAGCGACCCCGGGGGGAGACCTTGGACCCCTGCTGGTCCTCGGTGTACCACAAAGAGGCCAGGGAACCCTAGACGTGCACGAGACGAAGATCAGCACGGTGGCCAAACCAGAGCTCGTACGGTGTAACATGATCCGGAAGCGGACCATGCGGGAGGCGGTTCCAGACCCACGTCATGTAGGCGAAGCCCTCGAAGGCGAAGGACTTCGGGAGACCGCACTCAGACCGCATGGCGCGGACCGCATCCTCCATGGTGCGGTTCCAGTGCTCAGAGACACCGTTCTGCTGTGGGGTAGCAGGAGCGGAGACCTGGTGTAAAATGCTGTGCTCGGCAAAGAAGGAGTCCATCTCACCAAGGAACTCGCCGCCGAGATCTCAGCGAAAGGTATGTAGCGTGTGGCGAGACTGACGCTCAGCCATCACGAGCCAGAGCCGAACCGCAAGGGCGGCGTCGCTCTTCTGGCACAGACTGTAGACCCACCGCATCCGGGTGAAGTCATTAGTCAGCGTCAGAACATACCGTCCCCTCTCGGATAGGGACTCGACCGGGAGAGGACCAAGCAGGTCCGAGTGGACCAACTCGAGTGGCCTCAGCGCTCGGGAACACGAATGAGGATAAGTGCACCGGTGCATCTTTCCCTGAGCGCAAAAAAGACAGTCGGTCTTGGGTGGCTTCTCGAAAGAAGCCACGTCAAGACCAAGAGCGGGTTGTGTCCGTATGAGCTTTGACACAGTGTCGGAGTCCACGTGACAAAGACGTCGGTGAAGCAACCGCTGGTGTTCCGGGGATAGAACACCAGTTAAAAAAACGCGGCCAGAGGAGGAGGGAGAGCAAGGGGAGGAGGGCCGAGCAATGTGGTACAAATCATCTACGACTGAGGTATGCAGGACAATGCTACGGGTGTCAAGAGCAGTCACAGTCGCTGCATCAGCGGTATGCTCAACGGAGAGACCCATCAGAGTGCAGACACGCACAGACAGCAGGCTGAGCTCAAGATCAGGCACAAATAGCACGTCAGAGAGATACAGGGGGCTAGACGGACCATCAAAGCATACAACCCCAACACCGTGGACCGGTAAGGACTGACCAGAGCCTGTACGAACAGAACGGACAGTCGTGACGGGACCAAGTACCACAAAGTCACTACGACGACGCGTCATGTGGTGGGTGGCACCGGAATCGATGATCCAAGTGCCACCGGAGTCACGACTGGTGGACGTCACTGTACACCGAGCAATGGAACACTCGGTATCAGAGGGACGCTGAGCCGTCAGTGGGAAGGAACGACGTACATCACGAAGGTGAGACTCATGAATCCAGTCAGTGCAATCAGGCCCATCATCATCACATGTGGACTGTGCTCCCCCACACGTGTTATCACGAGTCACGAGGACGGACGAACAAGCAGTCTGTGACCCACTCGACGACGACAACACACTCGCACCCCCCTGAAAGTGAAGCGCCAGAAGATGACAAAGCTCGGCGATGGTGCGGTCACGTGGGTCTGGATCAGTGCTACTCGCCGGTGAGGATGCAGGAACAGCTACAGTCGTGGTCGTCGTGCGTCTAGAGGAGTGTGCGGTCGACGTGCCGGACGCCGTGCGGGTAGCATGGGCACCCTGAAGTCCGCGAGTGATGCGCTCCCAGTCAAACGGCTGCTGGCACTCGGTGTAGCGATGGGCACCTCCACAGTTGTAGCAATGCACGGAACGGCCACTGCTACCACTGGATGACAACCATTGCTGACCCGATCCGCGCTTCGTATTCTTCTTCTTCCCCTGGGCGGCTGTGGAAACGCCTTGCGTCTGCGTGGGTGTACACGGGGTCGAAGAGGAGGAGGAAGATGAGGTCGTGATGGAGGTAGATGAGGGTGACTGCAGGAGGGAAGATGGTGGTGTGGCGAGGACTGCTGCAACGAGGGAAGTCTCCTGATGTGCTACTGCTGTCTCGCGGGCCGACGTCACCCGGAGGAAAAGCTGATGGGCCCAAGGGAGCAGCTGCAGGTTGGCTGAGAAAGGCTCGAGAGCAGCGTCGCTGTACCGTGTGAATATGTCGGTGTACTCCAGGCAAACTCCGAGCATGATCGTCTGAAGCGCCCAAAGCTGTGTGCCCCCTGAGGTCCCCAGACGCATGTAGATATGCATGGCGCGTCGCCAGTAATCCGCTGTAGGCTCCGCTGGTCCCTGACGGAGCGAGTGGAAAGCACGAATGTGTGATGCACACGTGGCGTGCGTCTCCACGGCCAGTAGGGACAACGCCAGATCCCAGCCTCCACGCGGATCAGCTCCGGTGCCTGTGCCAGCCTCACCGAGGAAGGGGCGGAAGTCAAGGACAGTCTCGCGTGGCATGGAGTAGAGAAGTCCTCGCATGGCCCTGGCTGCTGTCAGCACCTGTGCTGGATCTGTAGGCTGGTATGGGTTGTGGTAGTAAGGCCACACTCCCTCGGAAGTGGCCCACACCTGAAACAGGATCTCCCAGCAGTCAAATCCATCCTCGCTGATGTACCGTGGAGGTGGTGTGTCAAAGTCCTTTGGCTGCCGCTCCGTGGGGAGAGCAACCGCAGGTTGAGGAGGGCAAGAGATGGGGAAGACTCCTGGAAGGGGGTGATCACCAGGGAAGTCAGGTGACGATCGTATCGGGGACACGGGTGGAGGTCGGATACCCGTCGGCAGCTGACGGAGGCGCTCCTGTAGGAGACGAATCTCCCATTCCTGGGAGTCATCCTCGAAGCCTGGAATGAATGGCTCGTCGTCAAGGAGGTCCGCAGGTGGTGGGGAAACCACACCAGGAGGTGAAGCAGGCGGGGCACCTGTCACGGGCACCTGAGCCGAGTGCTGGGTGGAGGCCGCAACGCCGGCAGCTCCCTCACAAATCCGCAGAGGAGCCGTGGACTGAGCGCGTAGGAGCTCAGTCAGCGTACGGATCGCGTTAGTCTCTTCTCGCTGCAGACGACACATCTCCTCCTGCTGGCTGCGCACGTCCTCAATGGCCTGCGAGCGTGAGAAGATTCCAGGAAACTTCATAGCCTTTCTGCTTGCTAGCCTGACAGCACGGGTCTGGCTGGTTGACACACAGGTCATGCAAGGGACAGCAAGGGTAGGGAGAGACACGTGCACTTGTATCTCAAGCTTCAACTGAATTAAATGCAGAGAGAAATAATAAATGACAGGTCCACAGCATGAATAGCCGCCGTGGTTCACGGCGGGTGGCGCACACGGCGGTGCCTGTCAAACCTGAACCGGCCCAAAACCACTGTTTTGGCCATAATTCTGCGCACAAGCGTTCAAACTGAACGCCGTCTGATCCTACGGATGCACGACAAAAAGACAGACACAACGACTGGTCACACGCCTACGTCCGGGAACAGCCAGAGAGTGTAAGAAAACAAACATGTAAATCAGCCTGGCAGGGCTTTTCACCGAGAAAATCCTGAAGACCTCCAAACGTAGTCCGTGGACTGTGGGAGCCCTCTGGTACACTGGGTAGGCTGCCAGGCTGCCTCCAGCGGGTGGAGCATCACCTCAGGGAACTCTGTCTCCAGCTGGGTCCGCCTCAAGGATCTGCACGAGCATGGACACGGCCGAGTGGTCACAACCAACTGTACAACTGTGTATGACTGACAACATCACAACACTCCCCCATGACCCGATGGTACGCATGTCCATACACGTGCAGAACGCGTGCCGGTGCAACACAGAGTGCTCAACAGGGACCCGGACAATCACCCACTCTCGGACAGGGGTCGCAATCCGACGGAACGAACAGCCCCAAGGAACTTCCCACGTGCCAGTGCCTTGGTCAGGAAGTCAGCGCGCTGCAAGTCTGTGTCCACCCAGACAATGGAGATCAACTGCCGCTCCACCAGATTGCGCACGAAATGATACTCGACAGCGATGTGCTTCGTGCGTGCGTGGAACATACCAGAGTTCTCAGCGATTGCGAGAGCACTCTGGTTGTCGCATCGGAGGATGATGGTAGGCACGGACTGACCCAAGCACTGGAACAACCGCTGCAACCACACCGCCTCAGCGGCGCCAGCGCCCAGAGCAACATACTCAGCCTCTGAGGAGCTGCGAGCAATGCACCACTGCTTCCCGCTGTGCCAAGACATAGCGGTGCCACCAAGCAGGAATACGTAACCCGTGCGGCTGCGTCCATCAGGACTCCACGCCCAGTTGCTATCGGTGTAGCCATCTACCACAACCGAGCACCGTCTCCGAAAGCAGAGACCGTGATACGGTGTGGAGACCACGTACCGGACGACTCGCAAATCTGCGTGCAGAGCGCGAGCCCGAGGGGACTGACTGAATTGTGCGAGTAGGTTGACAGCAAACGCAATGGTGGCCAAGTACATCAGTAAGCCAATGATGCGCAAGTACAGGGTCACGTCCACAGTCTCGCCAAGATCGGCTGGGTCTGTCACCTTCAGGGCGTCCTGCCCATCGGGAGTGATGGGTGACGAGGCGGCGGGAACAGCGCCAAGGAGGTCAACAAACCGCTCCCCCACAACCTGTGTATATCGTGCCTGATGGAGGAGTGTCCGTCGACGACGATCACGCACAATCTCCATCCCGAGGAAAACAGCCGCTGGACCAAGGTCCTTCTTCCTGTAGGCGGCCTGCAGGACCGCCTTGGCCTCCTTCACGGCCTCCAGTGAAGGAGACGCAATCAGGAGATCGTCCACATACACCAGAATGGCAGTGAGGTGCTCGGCTGTCCGTCAAATGAAAAGTGACGGGTCGGCATCACTCTGGACGTACTCGGCCCGAGTGAGGGTGCGAGTGATCTCTCGGTTCCAGCACTGGGGCGACTGCTTCAGGCCATACAAGGCCTTGCGCAAGCGCCAGACCTTATTGCCTTCGATCTCAAACCTAGGTGGCTGGACCATGTAGATCTCCTCCTCCAAGGTACCGTGGAGGAACGCATTGTTCACATCTATCTGGTGCAGCTCCCAGTCATGGTGAGCGACCACACCAAGCAGCGCGCGAGCTGTGGTCATGCGGCCAACAGGGGCAAAGGTGTCAGTGAAGTCGATCCCCTCAACCTGAGAGAATCCCTTGGCAGTCAAGCGGGCCTTATAGCGGTCCAGTGAGCCGTCAGGCTTCACCTTCTTGCGGAAGACCCACTTGGCCTGCACGACCTTCCGTCCCTCAGGACGGTCGACCAGCTCAAAGACTCCGTGCTCCCGGATGGCCCTGAGCTCGTCCTCACAGGCGGCCCGCCACTGCTCAGCATCCTCTCCTGAGAGAGCCTCCTTTAACGTGTCTGGATCAGGGACCGTCAAAGGGGAGCCCCGGGTGGCCAGGACACATGCCTCATGGGTCGGACGGACCGCAACTAGGTCAGCGGCAGCTGCCTGTGCAGCCTCGTGCTCGTCAGCGATCAGCTGGTGCCCAATGGGACAAGCTGGGTGCATCTCCGTGTAGGTGCCTTGGACACTTAGGCCAAGAGCCTTTGAGCCAGGGTCACCACTGTGCACGCTGCGCATGCGTCGTCTGGGTGGGGCAACCGCAGTCGAAGGTGCTCGTGAGGCCAGTGGGCGGAGACGCCCATCTGGTCCACGGGAGTAGCCCGAGTCTGAGCTGACCGACGGTTCTTGCACAGGGAGGGCAGGTGCTGTCTCTGGAGACGCTGCAGGCGTGGGCGAGACAGGCGCGGCAGGCGCGGGCGAAACAGGCGCTGCAGGCACGGACGAGACGGTCGCGGCAGGCGCGGGTGAGACAGTCGCGATGGGCACGGGTGAGGCAGGCGCCGCAGGCGAAGAGGCGGTAGGTGCAGCCCCGGCAGGCGAAGCAGGCGCTGCAGGTGCGGGCGAAGTAGGCGCTGCAGGTGCGGGCAAAGCAGGCGCTGCAGGTGCGGGCGAAGCAGGCGCTGCAGGTGCGGGCGAGGCAGTCGCGGCAGGCGCGGGCGAGGCAGTCGTGGTAGGCGCGGGTGAGGCAGGCGCGACAGGCGTAGGTGAGACAGTCGTGGCGGGCACAAGCGGGGCAGGCATAGAGACTACAGGCCCGACAGCAATGATGGCCGGGTCAATGGTGGCCAGCAACGGTCCCACCCCGGAGGCACCCCGGACGGACTCACCCTGTGGGGTAGACTCCCCCATCCGACGGGAGGCCTCACAGGTGGGAACGTGAGACGCTGCCTGGGTGAGAATGGCAGACATGTCGCGGTACAACAGTGCCTCAAAAAACAGGGCGTCGCGCGACTCAACGATGCAGTGGCGACCCGTATCCCAGAAACGCCACGCTTTGGAGCGCGAGGAGACACCGAGGAAGGCACACATCCGGCCGCGCAGAGAGACCTTGGACCCCTGCTGGTCCTCGGTGTACCAGACACAGGCCAAAGAACCCCAGACGCGAGCAAGCCTGAGGTCCGCACGGTGACCGAACCACAGCTCATACGGCGTGACGTGGTCCGGCAAGGGACCATGCGGGAGGCGGTTCCAGACCCACGTCATGTAGGCGAAGCCCTCGAAGGCGAAGGACTCCGAGATTCCGCACTCAGCGCGCATGGCACGAACCGCGTCCTCCATGGTGCGGTTCCAGCGCTCGGACACACCGTTCTGCTGTGGCGTAGCAGGGGCCGAGAGCTGGTGACAGATACCAAGCTCGGCGAAGTGAGTGGTCAGCTCACCGAGATACTCACCGCTACGGTCAAAGCGGAAGGTGTGGAGGGAGTGACGAGACTGACGCTCGGCCATCACGAGCCACAAGCGCACGGCTAGAGCGGCATCACTCTTGTGGCGGAGGCAGTAGACCCACCGCATGCGGGTGAAGTCATCCGTGAGGGTAAGAACATACCGACCACGGTCGGCGACAGACTCGACAGGGAGAGGTCCGAGGAGGTCCGAGTGGACAAGCTCCAGGGGACGCTGTGCGCGAGTGACGGAGGCAGGGTAGGTGCATCGATGCATCTTGCCCTGAGGGCAAAACAGACAGTCGGTCTTGGGCGGCTTCTCGAAGGAAGCCGCGTCAAGACCGAGAGCGGGCTGTGTACGAATGAGCCTGGACACAGTGTCCGTGCTCACATGACACAGGCGCCGATGTAACAGGCGCTGGTGGTCAGGAGACAACACCCCCGTGACAAAGACGTGGGCAGATGAGCAAGGGGAAGAGTCAGGAGCAGAGCAGCGCACGATGCGATACAGGTCATCCACAACAGAGGCACGCAACACAATCGTGGAAGTCTCAACTGCAGTGATCGTGGCATCATCAATGGAGTGGTGAATAGAGAGACCCATCCTCATGCAGGCACGGACAGAGAGCAGGCTGAGCTCGAGATCAGTTACAAAAAGCACGTCAGAAAGATATACGGGACCAGACGGACCATCGAACCGTACGACCCCTGTCCCCTGAACAGGTAGTGACTGCCCTGAACCTGTCCGCACTGACCGAACAGACCCAACAGGGCCAAGCACGACAAAGGCGGTACGGTCGCAGGTCATGTGGTGAGTGGCCCCTGAGTCAATGATCTAGTGGCCACTCGCCTCACGACCTGTGGTGGTCACAGTACAACGAGCAACGGAGCACGCTGCCTCTGCTGGACGCTAAGCAGGTGTGACAGGACAGCGGGATAATACACGACGATGCGACTCATCCAACCACTCTGTGCTGTCTGACTCATCCTCACCAGGCGACGCAGCCCCCCCACAAGTATGACCACGTGCCACAAACACAGATGGACAGTCAATCTGTGGACCACTCGGCTGTGACAGCACACTCGCACCTCCCTGTGAGCGAAGTGCCAACAGTCGATGTAGCTCTGCGATGGTCTGGTCCCTCGGGTCCGGTGTGGTACTCCCACCGGATGGCGGAGGATCTGCCGCCGGTGCTGCCCCCGAGGTCGCTGCGGCACGGGCTGCTGCTCCAGTGCGGATCCGCTCCTCGTGGGCTGCCTGAAGACCGCGGGTGATCCTCGCCCAGTCCAGCTCCTGCTGACACTCAGTGTAGCGACGAGGTCCGCCGCAGTTGTGGCAGCTGACCGCCCGTCCGGTGCCACCGGAAGGCTGATGCGGTCCCCTCTTCTTCTTCCCCTTCTTCCCCTTCACGGCTGCTGCAGTGGCTGTCGGAGTAGCAGGGGAGGAAGCGGGAGAGGCAGAGGTGGAGCTGGTGGGGGTGAAGGTGGACGACGGTGTGGAAGGCGTAGAGGACGTCGCTCCCACTAGCGCCCTGCCGATGCGCGCGGGCTGCCTTGTTAGCTGTCGCGACCTGGATGAAGTACCGTTACGCCCAGGGCAACAGCTGCAGGGTGTCGGACATGGACACGAGGACGTCCTGGTCGAGGCGGGAGAAGGTTTCAGTGAGCTCGGGGCGCACTCCCAGCATGATGGTGTCCAGCGCCCAGAGATGAGAGCCACCTCCGGTGCCCAGACGAGTGTACAGGCGCATGGCCCGACGCCAATAATCAGCTGCTGACTCCGAGGATCCCTGATGAAGGGAGTGGAACTCGCGAAGGCGCGCTGACCGGGTCGCGTGAGTCTCTACTGCAAAAAGGGTCAGCGCCAGCTCCCAGCCGCGGNGCGGGTCTGCGCCTGCTCCTGTCCCAGGCGCGCCCAGGAAGGGGCGGAAGTCGACCACTGTCTCCTGTGGAACTGCGTACAGCAGTCCACGCATGGCACGCGCTGCCGTCTGGGACTGGAGCGGATCAGCCGTCTGGTACTGGCTGTGGTAGTAGGGCCAGACTCCCTCTGAGTCTGCCCATACCTGAAACAGCACCTCCCAACAGTCAAACCCAGCCTTGCTGTCGTAGCGAGGCGGGGAAGTCTCAAAGTCCTTGGGTCGTCGCTCCGTGGGGAGCTAGACCTCTGGTGGTGCTAGGAGCGGGCGTGGGAAGGGCATGAAAGGCATCAACGCTGCTCCTCCAGCGGCACCCGAGACCTGACGCGGGGAGGTCTGCTGCTGCTGCTGCTGCTGCTGCTGCTGTCCCCTCGGACTGGGCGCCGGTGTCTCAATGCGCAGGCTCCTCATCTGCTCCATCAGCCGGCGAAGCGCGTCCTCCCCAGTGGGAGGTGGCGCCTGATCCCACTCCTCGACCATGGACTCTCGTCTCTGCGCAGGGGCGGCAGTGAGGCCAGCAGACTCCTGGGCCGATGGGGTTGCCTCTCTCTTTCTCTCTCTTGGGCTGATGTCCCTGTGTCCTAGACAGAGAGACCAAGGCATCGCGGATCTGTCGCAGCGTAGCTGACTGCTCATCCTGGCGCTGGCGGAGTGACGACTGCTCCACCAGCAGGAAGTCAATCGCCTTTGAGCGTGGGCTGCGGCCCCCGCTCGTGACGGTGTCCTCCAGCTCCTTGCCCTTGGAGCTGCTCGGCTCCATGCTGAGGCGGTGCGAAAGTCGTCCGAACGCAGAACCGTCAGCGTTTCTCACCGATTTGGGACGGTGGCAAAAGTCGACCTTCTGACCAAAAAATTGGCTAAGTGCTGAAAATTTAAAATTTTAAACTTTCACCACTAAAAATTGAAGGTTGTCCAAATGAAGCGAAATTTGGACCACAGAGGCGTCTGAGGATGCTGAAGACAATGGTGAAATTTTCGTCTTCAAAAAGTGGGAAAAAGGCCAAAACGACCTGATTTTGTCCTCAGGCCGAAAAAATGAAAAATTCAAATCAGTGATGCAGAACGGTGAATGTTGGAGGCTACAGAGCTCCAAATGAGGCGAGGAAGGGTGCGATGGAAAGCTTCAGATCTAAGCTTTCCAACGAGCGATAGCACGCAACTTTTGGTGGCTATTTGAGTCCGGCACAGGCGGGTGAAGAGAGGATGGCGGCCGACGCGATTTGCGTCTGCGGCTCCTCCACGTCCGTGCGGCTTCCAGGAAGCTGCACGGCTGGAGTCAGCACCTACAAAAGGTACTGGTGCCTCTGGTGCCTGAGTCGTCACGGCCGCCGCTGCTGCTATTGCTCGCTGATGGTACTGTTGCTCGCCCGGTTTGCGGCGCCAAGTCGCCACACGGGCGGCCTCGGACCGGCTGCTGCTGCGCGCAAGGGCTCCAACGGCCTCAAGCCGTTGTGGCACGCTGCAGCTGCAGCACGAACCTGCCGTTGCGGTTTCTGACGCATCAGGATGATGGCATATGCGTCGCTGCGTGCTCTTGTCGCTTCAAGCGACTCAGGGTGGTGATGGGTCCAACCAGGACCTGCTGCTGCTGTTGTGGGCTGCTGCCACTGCTGCTGCTCACTGCTGCAGCAGCTGCTGCATCTCTGCTACGCAGCATGACGAGCACTAGCTCGCCTGCTCTGATACCATGAGAAGATTCCAGGAAGCTTCCTAGCCTTTCTGCTTGCTAGCCTGACAGCACGAGTCTGGCTGGTTCACACACAGGTCATGCAAGGGACAGCAAGGGTAGGGAGAGACACGTGCACTTGTATCTCAAGATTCAACTGAAGTAAATGCAGAGAGAAATAACAAATGACAGGTCCACAGCATAAATAGCCGCCGTGGCTCACGGCGGGTGGCACACACGGCGGTGCCTGTCAAACCTGAACCGGCCCAAAACCACTGTTTTGGCCATAATTCTGTGCACAAGCGTCCAAACGGAGCACCGTCTAATCCTACGGATGCACGACGAAAAGACAAACACAACGACTGGTCACACGCCTACGTCCGGGAACAGCCGGAGAGTGTAAGAAAGCAAACAAGTAAATCAGCCTGGCAGGGCTGTCCACCGAGAAAATCCTGAAGACCTCCAAACGTAGTCCGTGGGGTGTGGGAGCCCTCTGGTACACTGGGTAGGCTTCCAGGCTGCCTCCAGCGGGTGGAGCATCACCTCAGGGAACTCCGTCTCCAGCTGGGTCCGCCTCAAGCATCTGCACGAGCATGGACACGGCCGAGTGGTCACAACCAACTATACAACTGTGTATGACTGACAACATCACAACAGAGCGAGGGCTCAATACTCCTGAAGAAGAGGAGGAGGGATCACCTGGTCCCTTGTCCTTGTCGTCGGGCGAACTCATGTCGCCGCTCAGTATGGGACGACAGGTCAAGTTTGCCGGGTTTCAAAACCGTCTGCGTTTCTCGGGGAGTTAAAACGCTCGCAACGTTTGACTTTCCGGGTGAAAATGTGGCCAAGTGTAATGCTGACGTCAGCAAGTGGTTGCTGAAGTCAGCACGACTTGATGATATCAGCAATCAAAAATGCTGATGTCAGCTCGTCCCCTTCCCTTTTTTTTGTTCTTGTCACAGTTCTGCCGCTGCGCGGTGGCGCGCGGAAAAGGAAGCTATGCAGCGTGCTGGGGCAGCAGCGTTGTTGATGCAGTGTGCGGGCTTCCACGCTCGTTGCTTAGGTCAGCTGCCCCCTCAGTCTGCTGCTCTAGAGTCTAAGTCTGGAAGCTCTGGGTTTTGTTACTCAGAAACGCGCGCGCCAGAGTTAGCGCCAGAAAGCAGCTGAAAACTGACAATGACTGATTAGTAATGAAGAATGAACAACAATGGGAGACCCCTCCAAGTTCTAGGCCCCCCCCCAGCTCTGTAGAGCTTGTTACTCAGTTCAACAGCCAATCAGAAAATAGCTCAGTTCAGGCTGGCAGGTTTTCTCGGTGAGGCCTGCCAGGCAGCCGACAGCCCAAAACCCGGGCGTCGTCCGTTTTGCCTGAAAACTGGACCATACCATAATACCGCCGCTGCGAACGCAGCCGTGCGGTCAGAATCTGCTAGAAAAATAGTAGCGAGGAGTTATGGCAGCCTAAACACAGATAGTGCCTACAACGGTTTGTGCTGCCAAACAGGGCCATGCAACATGCAACTGGGACCCTAGGTAGTGCATGACGACGCAGACGCAATAGGACGCGCTGGACGCATGCAAGCAGCAAATGCGGTGTCAATGACCGCCGNCCGCCGCTGCGAACGCAGCCGTGCGGTCAGAATCTGCTAGAAAAATAGTAGCGAGGAGTTATGGCAGCCTAAACCCAGATAGTGCCCACAACGGTTTATGCTGCCAAACAGGGCCATGTAACCTGCAACTGAGACCCTAGGCAGTGCATGACGATGCAGACGCAATGGGACGCGCTGGATGCATGCAAGCAGCAAATGCGGTGTCAATGACCGCCGGCAGCACGATCGCCGAGGAGGCCTGCCGATGGAGCTGAGCGCGTCGCCTGAGAGAGGAGGCTCCAGCGAACTGCGTGAAGACCTCAGCGTGCGTCGGCTCCACCGGACGACACTCCATCAGCGTCGAGTCTCGCCGTCAGTCATCTGCACGCCAATGTACACAAGCCGGGAGGACACAACAGAGCACAATGAGAGATACGAAAAAACCAACACTCCCCCATGACTCACAGGCGTAGTGCACATGGGCGGACAGGGACACGGTCAACATCCAGACTCCCCCAGGGCATGCAGAGACGTAGGCTGAGACAAAGAGAGAGAATCACTCAAGGACGAACGCCGACCGAACTCACAGCCTTCTTGAACGAGTCACGCTTTAGTGCCTTGGTCAGGAAGTCAGCCAAGTGCCGTGCTGTCTCAACCCACACGATGCTGATGCTGCCGTCATGCAACAATGAACGCAGATAGTGATACTCGACGTTGATGTGCTTTGTGCGTGTGTGATGAACGCCGTCATTGTCGGCGATGGCCATGGCACTCTCATTGTCACAATGCAGCATGATGGATGGGACAGACTGGCGCAACTCAGACAGCAGACGACGCAACCACACACTCTCACACGCGCCTGATCCAAGAGCCACGTACTCAGCCTCAGCGGTGCTGCGTGCAATGCACCCCTGCTTGCCACTGCGCCAGGACACAGCCGTGCCGCCAATCAGAAAGATCCAGCCTGTGCGACTCTTGCCGTCCGGGCTGCCGTCCCAGTCGCTGTCGGTGTAGCCCACTGCGACAACAGACGGTTGACGGCGGAATATGAGACCTCGTCGAGGAGTCGAGACGACATAGCGCAGTACTCGGATTGCGGCCTCGTGGTGGAGGTGACGCGGCTCCTGAGAAAACTGGGCTAGGAGGTTGACGGCGAACGCAATGTCCGGACGCGTCGTCGTCGCCAGGAACATCAATGACCCGATGACTCGCAGGTACGCGGTCACGTCAACTGGCTCCCCCACAACAGCTGGGTCAAGACTCTTCAACTTCACCTGGCCATCGGGCGACATGGGTGAGGATGCGCTCGGTACGAGTGGCAGGTCCTCGGCGAAGCGAGTGGACAGAGTCTGCACATAAGCAGCCTGATGGACATGGAGAATGCCCTGGGAGCGATCATGCTCGAGCTCCATGCCCAGGAAGACTCGGGCAGACCCGAGATCCTTCATCTGGTAGGTGGCGTGCAGCAGTTCCTTGACGCGCTGGATGGCAGCCGTGTCTGGCGACGCAATGAGGAGGTCGTCGAGGTACACCAGAACAGCAGCGAAGGTCTGGCCTCGCGGACTGACAAACAGTGCAGGGTCCGTGGTGCTGCGCTGGAGCCCACTACGAAGGAGCGTGCTGCTGATCTCCTGGTTCCAGCACCGAGGCGACTTCTTCAGGCCATAGAGGGCCTTACGCAGGCGCCATACTCTCCCGGTGTCATCGTCGAAGCCTGGTGGCTGCACCATGTAAAGCTCCTCACCCTCCAGTGAACCATGGAGAAAAGCGTTACTCACATCCATCTGATGTAGCTCCCACCCATGCTGGGCGACCAGGCTGAAGAGCGCCCGGCTGGTGGAGAACCGGCCAACTGGGGCAAAGATCTAGTCATAGTCGACCCCAGGGACCTGGGCAAACCCCTTTGCAGTGAGGCGGGCCTTGTACTTGTCCAAGGACCCGTCAGGTTTCCACTTGCGCCGAAAGACCCACTTGGCGCCGATGGCCTTCCGACCTGGAGGAAGGTCGACGAGGTCGTACACGTGGTGTTGTCGGATAGCAGCGAGCTCATCGGCGCAAGCAGCGTCCCAGTGTGCGGCCTCAGGGGAGGCTCGTGCCTCGCGTAAGGTGGCCGGGTCCTCCGGGCGTGCTGTGGAGCGAACTGAGAGAGCATGTGCCTCTCGCGCCCCAGGTGGGATGCGCGCAAGGGTAGCCACGACAGCGTGCCGATGCTCGTGATGGAGCATGGCGTAGCCCAATGCGGAGCCCGGGTGCAGATCTGCAATGATGGCCGCGGTGGTCAGGCCCAGGGCTTTGGTGCCAGGGTCCCCACTCACGACCGTGGGAGTGGAGGAGGCACGTGGAGCCACGGGGGGTCGAGGCGCCACCGAGCGCGGTGCGACGGTCTTCACGCTCACCGACGGCCTGGGTCGGAGGCTGCCGCCGGGGCCAAGTGTGTAGCGTGGCAAGGCGTGCGACGACGCTGAGTCTGATGGGCCAGTGGAGATGACTGGGGCTGTCGGCCCGGAGAGATCCACTGACACGACTGGAGAGGCTGGCCCAGAGGGACCAGCGGGCGCGACAGGGGCAGCTAGCCCGGAGGGACCAGCAGACGCGGCTGGGGCAGCTGGCCCGGAGGGACCAGCGGACACGACTGGGGCAGCTGGCCCGGAGGGACCAGCAGACGCGGCTGGGGCAGCTGGCCCGGAGGGACCAGCGGACGCGGCTGGGGCAGCTGGCCCGGAGGGACCAGAGGACGCGGCTGGGGCAGCTGGCCCGAAGGGACCAGCGGACGCGGCTGGGGCAGCTGGCCCGGAGGGACCAGAGGATGCGGTTGGGGCAGCTGGCCCGGGGGGACCAGCGGACGCGACTGGTACAGCTGGCCCGGGGGGACCAGCGGATGCGACTGGGACAGCTGGCCCGGAGGGACCAGCGGACGCGGCTGGGGAGGCTGGCCCGGAGGGACCAGCAGACGCGCCTGGGACAGCTGGCCCGGAGGGACCAAGGAATGTGTCACCCGGACGCGGTAGGACGGAGGACGGACTCACCACTCCCCCACGCGACGGGATAGACACAGACGAGCCGGAGCGAATGAGGTCACGAGGAAACAGGTCCTCGAAGAAGAGGGCATCCCGGGACTCGACGATGCAGTGCCGGGAGGGGTCCCAGAAGTGCCAGGCCTTGGACTGACGAGAGACACCGAGGAAGGTGTAGGGACGGCCGCGAGGGGCGAGCTTGCCGCCCTGCTGCGGGGCGGGTAGCCAGACAATGGCGACACAACCCCAGACGCGAGCGGGGCGGAGGTCAGCGCGCTGACCGCACCAATGCTGGTACGGGGTGGACTGACGGGGAAGGGGACCGTGGGGAATCCGGTTCCAGACCCAGGTCAT
>SZWC01005555.1:102573-105073 GCA_023375785.1 Penium margaritaceum
ACTCACTCACTCACTCACTCACTCACTCACTCACTCACTCACTCACTCACTCACTCACTCACTCACACACTCACTCATACACTCACCACGTGCACCCACTGGCGCAAGCTACGGATGTGGTCGCGGATCATCTGCGGCGTGAACAGCTCAGTCAAAGACGTGCCCACCGCCTTGCTCTTGCCCTTGCCTGCCGTCGCCACCACGCTGCCTCCACAGCAACCTGCACCGCTGCTGTTCGCCGCCACGATAGCTGTGGAGACATCAGCACTCCCGCCTCTTACAGCACTCGATGGTGCACACGCTGCCTTGGCGGAGCCGAGTATAGCAGCACCAGCAGCAGCAGCAGCAGCAGCAGCAGCAGCTGCTGCTGCTGCTGCTGCTGCTGCTGCTGCAGAGGCATGCCAAGCAGCACCAGCCACGTCCTTTCCAGGTTCACCAGCAAGCGGCTTCTGTACACCTGCGGCTGCCTCCAACTTCAACCCTGCTGCTGGGCCGGAAGCAGGCTTCACTGCCACCCCTCCTGCAGCCTCCATCTTCACCGGGCGCCTCTCCCTATCCCTCTCTGCGCCCAGTCGCACAACAGAAGGCTTTGCATCGCCCGACACCGAGTCAGCAGCATGTGCCTCTTGCTTGCCCAAGGGTGCAGCGCAAGCTGGCTCGAGCTTCACTGTGCTTCCCAGCAGACCAGCACTTGCGGTGACCTCTCCTGCTGTTGCTGCCACCGGCGACTTGCCTTCATGGCTGGCACCATCCCGGATGCCTGCTCCAGCAGCAGTGGCGGCGGTGGCTGCTGCAGCGGCAGGCGCTGGTACTGGTGCAGGCTCAAGCTTCTGCTTTTTTAAGGGCTGTGCTGCTGTCTGTTCAGGTTCAGAAGAAGAGGGATCCGTGTCACCTGGCTGCGCCAGTAAACCTTCACGTTCCATAGGAGGAGAAGAGGCGCGTCGTTTCTGCGCTGACGCTGTAGGTACCATCAGCTGGGCAGAACATAAATCCTGCTCTGTTTTTACCACAGTGCCCACACTAGTCACACCAGGTTTGTCCTCTTCTCTCGCATCCTGCCTCTCCTCCTCACCTTCATCCTCCTCCTCGTCCTCCACATCCTCTGTCTCTGACTTTTCTTGCTCTCTTCTAGTCTCTGCAGCAGCTGCTGCTGCCGCCGCCTCTGCCGCGGAAGCTGCTGCTGCTGCTGCTGCTGCTGCTACTGCTGCTGCTGCTGCTGCTACTGCAGCACCAGCTGCAGTCTTCACCTCTTCAACAGCCCTCTCTGCAGCTGTGATGGTCGCTGCAGCTGCAGCAGCAGAAGCGGAAGCTGCGCTGGCTTTGGCGTGGGCAAGGAATTGCTGCCGGAAAGTGCGCCTGACGGGCGCACAGACGGGGCACTTGGCGTCGCAGCAGCCCTGGTGGTGTGAAAGCAGCTTGCGCGACGGCACGCAGCGGGGGTACGAGCACCGTGGGTCACGGCACCTGCGCACGTGCAGCCACAGAGCCTGCAACACCGTGCACGCACCGCCCACCACGCACCTGCTGTCTGTAGCGCGGCATCGCGCAGCGTGGCGCAGCATGTGCAACCACATCTGCTGCTTGTGGTGCTGCTGCGTCCGCCGCACGTCCGCCTGCCCGTGCCCAGCCACAAACCCCACCGCGCCTGCCAATGCTGCCCACCCGTTGGCAGCAACAGGGGGGCCGGGGACTATGCCTGAGAGGACAGCGTAGACATCGTGCCCGCTGCCCACTGAACTGAGCAACCGCTGCCTCAACAACGCCCCTGCGTCTGCCTCCACAGACTTGCACTCTTCCTCACCCACTGCTGCATCACAGGAGGTCAGCTCGCTCTCCGCCTGCTCCAGAGCCTGGTCTGAGGCAGCAATCTGCTTGCTCTTACCCGCTTCCACTTCCGACGGAAGCGAGAGTCCAGCGTCGGCTGCCTCGGTCATGCCAGCATGAGCACCACCAAACGAAGCCTGGGCTGCAGCATCCACAGAGAAGTTGGCGCCGCCAGTAGCAGGACCAGAGGTTGAGGATGCAACACCACTCGCATCCGCAGCCGTTGAGCCGACCATTCCTTTGCTCATGGGAAGAACCTCAGCACCGGCAGCACTGTCAGCAGCATTCCCAACGGCAGTGACTTGCCCGGGAGCAGGACCCTGTACAGCAGGCCTACCCTGTTGGAGAGGCTGAGATTCGAACGGAATGCTCTCTTGTTCCGGAGTACGACCCGCTGAATCTCTCTCTTGTCCTGCAATGCGTCGCTCATGCACCTGTCGCTGCAGCTGGGCTAGCTGCTGTTGCTGCTGCTGGTCTAGCTGCTGCTGCTGCTGGTGGTCTAGCTGCTGCTGCTGCTGCTGCTGCTGCTGCTGCTGCTGGACTAGCTGCTGCTGCTGCTGCTGCTGCTGCTGCTGTAGCAGCAGCTGCACAGCATCCTGTTGGTGTGATCTCCCACCAAACTGCAGCTGCGGCTGCTCTGTCTGTCCTGGAATCTGCTGCTGCTCCCCTTCCTGGC